>MU224437.1:2365998-2384345 GCA_018584345.1 Thuja plicata
ACCGTATGCTCAAGATATGGCCAAAATACCAAAAGTGCTCAAAACTGCCCCAAAGAAGGTTTGAGAGTAAACTCTGGTGGTTAGGTTAACCGCTAGAGGTTAACCACTAGCGGTTAACTGACAGCGGCACCCATTTACAAAGAAGCATTGATTTTTAACATTGCATGCGTTATTTTTTAACGCAAAAATCAATTAAAAATTGATTTTTTTAATTTTTCACCTCGAAATTTGAGCCGGAGAGAGAAAATTTTTCCCAGAGGCTACTGTGGCCAAAAATGACAAAATTAATAGGAAAATTAACTCTCTCAGGCCTTCTAAGCGTGATGGTGGTGTCCGTTTTAGCTCAAAGTGCTCCAAAAAAAAGCGTATCTTCCAGAATGAAGAAGAAACCCCAGAAAAGTTATGGTTTTTGCCCTCGAATCACAGCTTCACAAACCCCAGACCAGGCAGTAGCAGTGTGGCTCTGATACCATGTAGGATTTGAGAAATAAAAATCCACAGAATGCCAAGAATACCTGCATGCAAATAACCTGTTACAAGAGAGAAGCAGAAGGAGGAAAAAGCAGAACTCAGAAGTTACTCAAAAAGTGAGAGCAAAATTATAATCTGAATTAATGAAAAAAGAATTACAAGGTTCAACCTATAAAGGTGAACAAAACCCTAAAGCCTAAAAAAGCTAGGTTGCACATTAATAATTAATAAAAGAATTAATTATTAATGCACCTAAGAGAAAGCTTAAGCACTAAAGAGTAATAACTTAATTAATTAAATCAACATGATTTAATTAATAAGCAAACTAATGATTACTCTAACAATACCAAGTGAGGCAGCAATTGTGAACCACCAACCAAAGGAAAAATTGACATTTGGGCCAAGAGAGAGAGTTCCAGACTTGCTTCCAGCAATGCACCTCAACATCGCCAAACAATAGCCTAGAAAGCTTGAAGTACCTAGAAGAGACATAATACTTACCAGAAGAAGCACCTCCCCAAGCCAGAACATTGGGTTCCTGTAAAGAGTTGCAGTCCCTAGAGGCAAGAATATGAAAAATCTCCATTTGATCTCGCGCTGAGCCCCTTGGTAGCCAATCAGAAGAATTCTTCCATCTATAACCAACAACGAGGCCCAGATTGTAGGCCTCCTTGTAATGAGCCACCTTATCCTAGCCAACAAGAAGGAAAGAATCACAAAGATCCTGCAGGTGCGGATGAGAGATCAGAAGAGGAGGGTTTTCATTCCAAGAATCACTCCAGAGTAGAGCCTCAGAGCCTCTATTACAAATCCAGAAAAGGCGTTGCTTCACCAAGTGGGCACCTTTCTTGAGGGTAGTCCACACTATAGAACCACAAGCCTCCAAAGGAAACCTTAGGATATTTGAAGGATAAACTCTAGCAATGTACTTATGCAACAAGATGTGAGCCCAGAGCTGAGACTAGCAGGAGCACCAAAACCAATAGAGTTTGGCAGAAAGAGCTTGGCCACTCAAGATAGAAGAACGAAGACCCAGACCTCCCTCCTTCTTGGGGCTATAGACAGTATCCCAATTAATAAGGCTCCATTTAGAATTTTGCAGGTTCCTGCTCCAAAGAAATTGCCGAGAGAGGGAATCAAATTCCTTAAGAAAGTAAACAGGGGCTTCCTGAACCACGCTTCTATAGGTAGGAAGAGAGTGAATCATAGATTGGAGGAGAGTCACCCATCCAACCGTAGAGAGCCATCTATGAGTCTAGTGATTAAACTTATGACGTAACTTATCAAGAAGATTCTGCCAAAAGAGCCTGAGTTGTCTTCCCACCACAATAGGGATGCCCAGGTAAGTCATAGGGAGAGAATGAATCTATCATTAGGAGAATAGAAGCAATCCTATTCTGTATAGGCCCAGGAGTATTGAATAAATAAATGGAGGACTTATGGTCATTGATTTGTTGACTGGAAGCAACCAAGTATCCAGAGTGATCCTAAAAGCTTCAGCTTCCCAAATTTGAGCTCTACCTGCAAGAGCAGTATCATCCACAAACTGGAGATGAGAAAGATTGGGAAAACCATATCCCTATCGCCAACCATGTATCACAATTTGGGAAACTTGAGATTTAATAAATCTCCCAAGGCCCTCCACCATAATAATAAATAGGTATGGAGAAAGAAGATCTCCTTGTCGAAGACCCCGAGAGGCCCCAAATAACTCAGAGGGTTCACCATTGAGAAGCACAAAGAAGGAGGGAGAAGTAACACAGCTCAGAATCCAGTTCACCCATTCCAAACTGAAGCCAAAAGAAAGAAGAGTTTTCCATAAAAAATCCCATTTAACTCTATCATAGGCCTTATCCATATCCAGCTTGATGAACATAGAGCGCTCTTTAGAGATTGACATAGAGTGGATGGATTTAGAGGCAATAACCACTCCATCAACGATTTTTTTCCTAGCAATGAAACCTACTTGCTCCTCAGAGATAACCAAGGAAAGCCAAACTTTAATTCTTTCAGAAATTAACTTAGTAATGACTTTATAGACCACATTACAAAGAGTGATAGGCCAAAAGAAATCAAGTTGATTAGCCCCTTCTTTTTTCATAATAAGAACAAGGAAAGTAGAATTCGAAGCTTTGAGCATCTATTTGTTAGAAAAATATTCTTGAACCACAACTAAAAGGTCTTGATTAATAATATCCCAAAATTACTGAAAAAAATCAACCGGGAACCCATCAAGCCCAGGAGCCTTTCCCTTTCTCATGCTGAGACCACATCCTCTAATTCTGATAGGGATATCGACCTCATAAGAGACTCATTCATCTCAGGGGTCACAAGAGAGGGAATACAAGACAAGATAGTATTCTCCTCAATATCAGCAGGAGGAGAGTCATCAAAGAAAAGAGCAGAGTAGAATCGAATAGCTTCCTTGGACACAACGTGTGAGGAAGTGAAGTGTAGGCCATCAGCATTAACAAGAGAAGAAATGTAACTCTGATTTCGGTGGCCCTACACAGATTTATGAAAGAAAGCAGTGTTCTTATCCCCTTCCTGAAGCCAATCAATCTGATCCTTCTACTTCCAATAAATTTCCTCTTTGAGATCCCACTCAGCTAAGTCCCTGGAAGCTTGGGATTCCTCTCTGCAAAGAGCTTCCGAGAAGCCAAGATCACAGATCTATCTGGTAATGATTTCCACATGATCTTGAGCCCTCTTCTTCATGGTGTGAAGATTATCAAAGCAAGTCCTGCTCCAATTTTCAGCTTTCTTTTGACATATTGAAGTTTTTTAGAAAAAGAGAACATAGCAGTGCCATACACTAGGCTGCCATCTCTCCACCAGTGGACCATGAAATCATGAAGAGAAGATTCTCGAAGCCACATTAATTGAAACTTAAAAGGGGGACTCTTTGGAATAGAAACACAACTAGTAGAGAGATTGATAGGCCAGTGATCATAACCCCTCTAATCCAGAATTTCAAATGAGAGAGAGAATACCACTATTCCAATAGTAGGAAACTAGAAATCTATCTAGACATTCCGAGATGGCATCATCCCCAACCCTTCTATTATTCCACGTAAAGAGCCCATTACATGGTTGGACATCAGAAAGATGTAAGAGACCCATATTCTCATGAAGAAGCTCAAAAGAGGGCCCCAAACGAGAAAGACCTCCTCGTTTCTCCTCCAGGCACACAACAGAATTGAAGTCCCCACCTAAAATCCAATGCAAGAAAGGATGACAACTTCAAACATACCAAATATGCGCCCAAAGCCTTATCTTTCAAGGGAGATCAACATGAGCATACACGTTAGTGACCATAATTAACTCCCACGTCTCCAGGAAAGAGGCAACCATAGAAAGAGAAGATTGACAAGATAGCCACCAAAGAGGGGTTATTTTTTTGGGGTCCCAACAAATAGCCAAGCCACCAAAGCTCCCCTAGGAACCAATACATTGACATTGACCAAAATACCAAATACTTGGAGAACAACTGACCATGGAGTCCACTGAAAGTTTGGTCTCCTGAATACAAAGGATGTTTGGGGAATGCTCTGCCACCAACTCATGAATACATTTTTTTCTGGGGATGCTATTCGACCCCCTAACATTCCATGAGAGAATGATCATTGATTAGAGTGGGGAAAATGTGCATCCATGGGTTTGACAGCCCCCGACTCTACCAATAAATCCCATATAAGATGATTTTTCTCTTGATCCCTTTTGTGGCCACTTTTTGTAGGAGTAACAAAAGAGACTTTCTTAAATGGTCTTTGCATCAAACCCAATGCTAGAGAAGATCCTTTTCCTTTCCTAAATGCAAGCACATCTTTAACCAAATCTTCTAGGAGAACGTCATTGTCTTGTGGTACAATGGAAACCACCAGGGTACCAGACTCAGGTCCAATAGGCATTTCACATGTCTGCTGGACAACATTCACATGGTTCATAAGAGAAGCATCTTGGGTAGGAGTCCCCTTATTTGCAACTATTGCATCAGACATAATACATGGAGGAATACCTTCCTCTAAGGCCATATTATCTAGCACCTCAAATCGGTTAAAACCTGTCTCTGATTGCCTGTCTAAAAAGGGTCTCTTCTGTCCTCTCCCCTTAGCTCGGTTTCGAGCAGGAATGAAGCCATCCTTGTCTGGAAAATAAGCATTAACCTGGGCTTTCCCCTTATTTGCAAAATTCATCTGGGCTTTCCCTTTTCCTACAAAGTCAGACGAAGCCTTTCCTTTTCCTGCATGTTCATTCTGAGCTTTCCCTTTGCCATCATTGTCCATCTTACGATCTGAGGAGGAGGAGGATCCCCCAAAACCACCATTGAGATTATTAGAAGCCTGAGGGCACATACGTTGTAAATGTCCATATTCATGACATATTCTACAACGAAAAGGTAAAGACTCATAGTCTAACTGTTGTACCCAAGACGATGAGCCAAGGCAAATTTCCAAAGAATCTGGCAATGGATTATTCAAATCAATTTCAACACAAATGCGGGCAAAATAAATAACCTTTTTGTCAAGGGATTGATGTGCAACCGCAGTAGGCGTCCCCAACAAAGTAGCTATCTGGCATAGGATGTCCTCTCTCCAAAAATCAAGAGGAAGGCGTGGAAAATAGACCCACACGGGAACCCTTGAAGGGAGATCCTCCACATAATTGAACCTCGTATGCCAAGGTTTGACAAACAACCCAACTCGGTTATAAAAATAAGGGCCTCCTTCAAAGACATGGTCCCGATCAGACATGCAAGAGAATACCACCATGAAGTAGCTATTCCCTGCCAACATAATGTCCATATCACCTTCAATTTGCCACGGACGACGAATCCAGGCTTCAAGAGCAGACAAAGAGATTCGGATCCCAAGAAACTTGTAGATCAAAGCATGCTTAGTCCAGTATTCGACATGTTCCAAAACTGCCTCCGGAGGAATGACCAGAATAGGGCGATCTTGACTGCGGGGTAAACACCCATTAACCTTTTTGAACTTTGAGCTCTCCCCTACATAAGCTGAAGCCATCACTTGTGAAATTATCCCAAAAGAAGAGCTGTGAGAAGCCATAGCCCCAACAATCGTCAAAGTAGTGGCAACTCCACATGCAACCATCAAAACACAGAGCTGAGAGAGCCCTTGCAAGCGTTGTTCACCAACACTCCACATAAAAAAAAAATCCAACCCCAACAGTAAAATCTAGTAAGAGAAAGAAGGAAAAAGGAACAACCAAGCAACAGGCAGCAGACTCACCCCACCCGTACGCAGCACAATAAAAAACAGAGCTAGGGCATGGAGGCCCTAGCTCTTGCTCAACCTCCACGCATCGATCATTTTCCAAGCTAAACCGTTTTCTCTTAAATTTTTAATATAACTGTAAAATATTTTTATTTCAAATCAATAGGCTATCACTCATTTTTTAATGTATATAATTTTAAATTTTAAAAAACTAAAGGTTCATCAATGATAGAATCCATAAATTTGGAAAAATTTAGAAAATCTCAATAAATATTAATTTAGAAGTTTTGAACTTTTATATGTAAATTATTTTGTGGAAACATTATTTTTTTATATAATTAATGTGTTGTTTTCTTTTCATGTATGTAAATGCAATTTTTCTTTCTTCTAATGCCTAATTGCACTAATGAATGTCTTGAGTATATGGTAGGAATGACAAAGAGGTTAAGACTTGGAGTGGTTGATTTTGGTCATACAAGATATAGTGCCTAAAAGAGATTGTGTTGTGTAGTTTAATAAAGATTAAATTAGCATTTCATAGTTTCTTGAAAGAGGTAACATTTGTAAGGAATGAAGAGTTTCTACTTTAAACTTAGCTATTATCACCAATTCAATAAGAATAGGAATACAAAATTTTTATAAAAAAGAAGTTCTCACTAAATAAAAACCTTAGATGTCTTAGATGTGCTCTTGAATGCTTGGAGATAATTGCTAGGCCATTCTTGGAGACCTCGTGGTAGCATACATACACAACTTGATTGATTCCTTATGATATGGGTGAATTGGGGTGGATTGATAAGTAGGATTATAGAGCCATGATTAAGAGAATGAAACACTAGGATTTTTTCTTAAATGGAAGGCTAATATTGATTGATAAGATCTTTGATTATTTGATTGATGATAAATGGAGGCAGAGTGGTTGGAAGATAGAGTGCTAAGATTTTGCCTCAAGAGCGAGGGTCATATTTATTGAGAGGCTCTTTGAATTTTCAATCAATGATAGTTGGAGGCAAGATGGTTGGTGATTGCAAGATTGAGGGATATGATTGGTTTGCGTGGATGAATGGATATGCCACAAATTTGACTTGCCTTATCACATTTCATTTGATTGCTAGAAAGATGTGATCACTTGAATGGATATGATTAAAGTGATTTAAATGATGATCGACTAAGATGTAAAGTTTGATTGTTGTTGCCTTAGTTTTTTAAAAATGATTTATTTTTTTAAATGAAAGGTGTATAAATATGATAGAATCTTAGTTAATTAAGTAAACATGTTATATTTACTTGATAAATAGTAGAAACAAGTTAATTACATAAACACAATTTATTCAATTAACTACTGAAAGATGGATGATGCAATTAATTAATATTTCATTTAATTAATCAGTGCATAAATGAGGAGGGATTGGTGATGAGGTGATGTCAGGCTAGAATGCACAGATTAATTTTAATTTTAACAATAATGAGCACAAGATTAAGTTATGCATTATACAATCTGTGAAAAAGCTTATATTCTATAACATAATGAACACTTGAGATTAATTTATGCATTACATAATGCTTAAAATAGGTTATATTATTTAATAAGTATAAGAGTTAAACTTAAGAATGAAATGACAAAAAAGATGCTTGAAATATGACATATTACATTAGACAAGTTTGCAAGATATGGATCGAAACTTGGAATTCATTATGGATTTATAGAGAAGGATGAAGTTCACACGACTTATATGCGTGGCCTCATTTGTAACCTCACCGATTTTAAACTTTTTATAACTATCATCATATGCTAAATTCATCTATTTTTTTAGCTTGTATAACTTGAAATTATTAAAATATTTGCATTAATTAGTTTCAAACACAAATATTCCAAATAATCCTAAAATATTAAATTACTTGCTACATTGTGATTGTCAATTTGTGTTAGTAGCTGCAATTTATTAGTATTCACACATGTTCTCCTTATGCCCCATGTTTTTTACATTAGTTATCATAACTTGTCCATCATATATTTTATGGGAGAACAATATTGCATTTGATCAATTTTTGATGGAATATATACATGTTTTGATAGAGTATAATGTCTTATTTGCAAAAGTAAGTCAATATTATGAAATTCACAAATGTTCATAAATCATTTATAGTAGTTCTAATTCCAAGAGAGGTTCAACTTGATTCACAGCTTGTGGTAAAAGGTTGGTGTCAAAATGACTCAATTTAAAAATCTTAAAATAATTTGATCTAGTAAATCACTTAATTTGTAAAAAAAAAATTAAGCATGGTGAAGGTACATTACTTTTGCATATTTTAATGTGTGACATTCTAATTAATGAGGAAGGCCATATTAAGTACTTAATGAAAATATAAAGAGTTTCTAAAAGATTTACGCTGTGAACCATGTTAGCACTTTTTATCGTCTACAAATCTCTCAAAATACTAGCACTATCCTTTGTGGACCATTTTAACAATTAGAGAATTCTTAAGGTCAATATGAAATCTTTTTTAGCATTTTTGTAGTTTTCAAAACCTCTAAATTACCAAAATTCTCTATCAGCATTGCCCTAAGATGATGAAGAGACTAGTTAACATTGTATATTTGTCACGCTCCAAAGAAAATCATAAGATGCAATATGTGAAGATCAAGCTCTAGAATAGATTATTATCACCGATCAAAAACATAAATAATAGAAGAATTTTGCTAGATGGTTTAGTCACCAATGCTCTAATTATAAAACCATAGACCAAACCATGCATCCTACAAAATGCCTCAAAGATGTCATCTCACAGAATTTGATGCTTGTAGGATATTCAAAAAATGAATAATGCATTTATAGAAATAAAAATTTAGAATAAAAGAATCTTGAACTAATATTATAAACAACAAAAAAAACACCTTTCAAGTTATAATTGTTCATATTTACTAATAGATTTCTCATCAGATCATGATTGTTTCATAAATCAATGTCCTTAATATACAATGAACTATTCAATTGAGATAGATCTAGATAAATAAATGAAGCCAATTCTATAATTAGCAGTCAGTCTATATCAAAACAAATTGTGCATATAAAATTTGATCTCAATCAATTGGAGAAGTCTTTTTTATGATCTTAATTAAAGACATAAAGCATTTATAGATCGTAATGCTAAATTGAACATTTATGATGGATTGTTCAGTGCAATTCAAAATGTCGATTCATAAAATTTATACAGTTCATCTAGAAACACTATGCATTACTATTTTTGCCTTTTTCTTCATCGACATTTTGAATACACTCTATGATCCATCATCAGAATAAAAAATAAGAAACAAAAAATATTTACTATGATCTCCTAAGTATAAAGACACCTCAATGGTTTCAAAACAATCAGGTGGACAAGAGCCTGGGAAGGTGACTGACTTAGGTAATTGTACTGATGGTTCCTATGAGCTTGGTAATTACATTCCCAACTACAGATACCATGTGGGCTGTAATTAGGAAATAGGTGACCAAAGCACGCTTGTTTTGTCTCATCCTTCCACTTTATGTGCTGCATTTCACTCTGTGTTTGGTACTTCAAAGCTGTATTACTCTTAAAACTTCTAGCAGAGAATATGCAGATTATGCATACCAAAATAATACCAATATCCATCCCAGTTCTGTGTCTGTGTTTTAAGTAGCTTAAAATCAAGATTTTGGACGCCATGTTGATTGTTGAATAGAGTTTGTTAACTTTATTGATTATTATTCAAAAGCACTGATTTAAATAGCTGCAATCCTGGCTTTTTTGTCCTTCAATTATTTTAAGCCAAATTGCCAAAATACAAACAAATTGCCAAAGAGTCAAATTAAAGTTCGAAACTAATAGTAAGGTTGGATCATCTAATGTGCCTCTTACGAATATTAAGCCTTCATTACTTGTGTTCCACAGCGCATTTCAGTTCAGTACAAATATGGATCCACTGCTCGGTATCCTTATGCATTGCCCAAGTAGTAAAAGTAGCACTGTTTTCAGTTCTATGAACAACATCTACAGGTAACCCTCTTCATTTTTACCCAAATATTTCATACATTAAATTTCAAACAGAGCAAGATCAAAACAGAGTAACTTATTACAGACTCAAGGACTGTTGTGTAGCCATCAACACACTCATCAAACTTATAATGCATTGTGATTCATGCAAAATGTTTTTAGTGCAAAGCTTTATTACCAAAATAGAACTCATTCCATTCATTGTGCAACCCAATTGTCATTTGCTCGTACAATAAGTGAGATTTTCAAATAATTAATATAGTCTAGAATTTACATAACTCAGATTCTCCTTTTCTCGAGCTCTTGTGGGACAAGTAAAGAAAATATACAGGACTCAATGCCTGACTCCAGCTGCTTATATTGAAATTCAGATTCCATTAAACCTAACCGACATCTGAATTCCCAGTTAATTTCATATAGGCCCAATATCAAAAAATGCAGGGAGCGTGGCAATTGCTTAATCGCCATAGAATAGCGCAAGGAAATTCCAGGGTTAAATGAAAGTAACAATTGTAATGATTCAGCAACCATGATCTAGCCTGAAAAAATAAAGATGTTTATCTGGTTGGTAACCCTACCTTCTAAAATTGAGCCCCCTTACCTTCTAACAAATTAGGGCATTTTTTTGTAACTTTCTTCCATGGCTGCAAGACAGAGTCTGAATATTTGGAAGGCAATGTTGGTAACCAACCTCCCCTGGACCGAGTACGAAGCAATGCCCTAGAATCTATATCAACACCTTTTGAAACGCCCTTGAAATCATACCCACCAGCCGAGGGTTGTCCATCCAAAACCACTTTATTTGAAACCTCGAGACAATCATTTGCCCGAAATTGTTGATTTTGCAAACTAGGTCTCACCAAATGGTTCTTATCCTCTATAAAATTTTCAGGTAAAACAGATATCAAATCCTTTCCTTTGGCCAGTTGGTCCACAATTATGTGTAATCTCTGACCTTCTATCAGCTGAATGGCATCTACAAGCATGTCGAGAGATCCACCCACATCAACTTTCTCCTCGTTCATTAAATTTTCAGTTCCGGACCTCTTCAAATGAATTTCGTCTTTGATTCCAGAAATAAGAGTATTTGTTTTAAACGATTGAACACCTGCGTTCGGTTGCAGAGATGGAGGGCTCATCTGCCCAAATCATAGAAATTGAAATTGGAATTGAGAAAGTAAAAGAACAAAAAACAAATTCGGAGGGTAAAATCAAAATAGAGGGACAGAATTAGAAGAATTGGGGTTCAATACCTTGAGCAGCTTGATCTTTGTATTTCCATCTGGGGTTCCATCGCAACCAATTCTTGCTTCATCGGCATTGCCAATAATAAAATCACCTCCTTTATTGGCATTAAATTCTTTCTTTCTTTTTCCAAGTTGAAATCTGATCACATTTGGGAATGAGGGATACTCCTCGTTGATGCTGCTACCCATGGCGCCCCTGCTCTCAGAAGAAGTCATCTTGCACGAATTAATTCGGGCTAAAAAATAAAGTGAATTTGGTTTGCACGCTGTGCATTCCTGGCTCTATAAAATTCGAGTCTCTGTTGAATCGAAAGGATTCAAAGGTTAAGCTCAGCGAAAACAAAGGACAATGTACAGAAGTTGCAGATAAATAGAGCAAAGACACCGAAATACAAGAAAGCTGTAGTTTTAATGAAGGAAAATAGAAATATCGAGTGTGCAATTGTAAACACAATAGTATTGTCTAATGTAATCCCTTATTTTTTTTTGTCAAGTCATTATAGTGAATTAGGAATTTATTAGTGATTGCATGTTTTGATACCATAATGAAGATTCTTAAATTATTTTGTTGAGTTCAATTGTTGAAGACAGGAAGAAGTTAATTATGTATATATTCAATGTTTGTAGAGTTTAAATTTTTTTTTTTTTTTTTGATATTGGATATTTTTTAAAGCAAATTCCATTAAAATCAAATGATATTGGATTTTATTGCATGTAAATTTAGTATAATAGATAGAGGAAGGGGTTTCATTATCGTTTATGTTCTAATGATCGTGTATTCCTTGTTCATTCAATCCCTCAACTACTAACTTTAAAGAAACAAAAACAAATTAATTAAAAATTATTCACTTGTATCTTGAGTAGCTCAAATTTGGAGACTTTTTTTTTTGATAAATAAGAGGCCGAAGCCGAGATAGTTTTGATTTATATATATAAAAAATAAAATATACACGATCTAAAATCTATCAGTTGCCCTTAAAACAAATAGAAACACCCCAAAATGCAAAACTAGGGCATCCAAAACAACCTCAAAACAAAATGTTTGACATGAGAATTAGAAGGAATAACAAAAACGCTAAGCTAAAACTTAAAGTCTGCAGGGTGGGGGAAAACAAAGGTAGCCATATTAATGCTACTACAAGTTGCAACCAAAATAGGGTTTAAATTAATACATATATGACAAAAATTTAAACCACCATTCTTATCTTTATGTCTCCATCATCCATGAAGATCCTGCAACCTGACTAGTTTTCAATTCTGCTTCTCAATCTCCATGGCCACAAAAGTCCCTACTTCATGATATGTTGGAGCCACTTCCTCTACCTCTGGTGCATCTTGGTCCTTGTCCTTTGAAGAATCCTCACTCCCCAACCCGTCAAGGTTTTCATCATACTTGTAATTGAACACCCAGTTATCATTTTCATTGATGTTGTCTCCCCTTGGATTTTCCAACACTTTGTTAATGCCCAAAACTCTTTTCAAGAACTTTATGCTTCTTTTCATCACATTCAACCTCAAATCCTTAAACTCCCATTCCCAGCTCGTGAGAACAAAAAATCTTCTAGTTGGTTCTTCATAAGAATTTCTTCGTGGTCTTCTTCTCAAGCCCAAGAAACTGTCACCTGCCTTCATAATAACTCCATAATCAAAAGGAAATGGAATAGTGAGGTTCTCATCAACATTCACAATGACTTCACGAAGACCTAGAAGATATTTTCTTTGAAGAGTCTTACGCAAATATCTTTACCCACCATTTCAGATTCACCTCCCACCAAGATAGATGCTAAAAAACTAGAGCAAATGTTAGATTCCACTCCCAGGCGATGATTTATGTTAATGAAATTGAATCCAAGGATTCTCATGATAGCATGTACAATTAAACGATGTTTGTACTAAGAAACTTCCTTGATCCTTTGAATCGTAATAGGAATGTCAAATGTTGTTTGTCGATTTGGAGAACTCAGCTTAATCGGGGCGTTCATTGTTGCTCCTCCCAAGTGACAGTTTTATAAGAATGACCACCTTCTAGGTCTATGACTTCAATCATCTTTTCACCTCCGACGTGTCTCATAAATGCTTGAAATGAAAGATCCACCAAAATTTTCTATATACTCTATCCATTCAGCTTTATCCCTATTTTGGTGGTTCCTCCAAATATCACTAAATGACTAACTCCTTAGCACAACCATATAAGACTACTTCCAGCTATACCAATAAAATGTTCTCCTAATTTAATCTTTCCAAACTTTCAAATTTCCCCCCCACATCATTGATTAACTACAACTTGTCATTTCAAATTAATTTAGTTTGATGCCATTCTAATTTTATCTATTGCCATAAGCAAAAAATCTACATCTTTCTTGATATGATGTATGGTCATTGCAACAACTTTCAAAATTTAACTTTTGCTTGATATGATGTATATCCGTTGCAACAGATTTCAGAAATCCTCCTCTCAATTTAAATTTTTTATCAACATCCACTGCATTGAGTGAGACTCTCATCTTTTATTTCAACAACTGTAATAATCAATAGAAAGGAAAATAAACTCTTGCTTGATGTGATATATGTCTGTTATAACAAATTATAAACTTCCCCACTCAATTTAAAACTGCTTTATCAACTTATAATGCATCAAATGAGACAAATTTGCATGTCGAGTTTTTTCAATGCAAATGCAAAAACACTTCTCCGATGTTTCAACAACTATAATAACCAATGGGAAAATTGAGAAATGACTTGTTAAAATAGAGCTTTTGTTAGCATTATTCTTTATAATTAAATGAAAACCCATCTGATGTTCATTCCATAAGTTCCTAAGTTTTTTAATTCATCTGCCAATGCACCACCTTCTCTATAAACGTGATTCATTATTACACTCTCCAATTTTCCATCAATTCCAAAGATTTATCCAAGAGTCACTTTAATTTCCAATTAGGAATCTTCCTCGCCCTTATGGAATTTATAGTAATGACTGAATCCCCTTTAATTTAAACCCTTTTCAAATCCAATTTATGCATAGGGATAATCCTTCCACTAAAGCCTTGAATTCAACTATATTATTTGTATCAATCTCCAACAATTTTGGCAATCTTGCTACAATCTTGCCTTGACATGATTGAATAACACAACCTGCTCCTGAGGGTCCTGGATTGCCTCTGAAAGCCTAATGTAGGAGCATCCAGCAGTGCCAGGGAAATCCTACATCAATTTTTTGTTGCTAGTTTCTTTTCAAAGTTTTTGCATTTCTGGATATCCATTTGGGAAATTTGGAATTTCCAAATCTCAGATTTCCATTGCTATATTTTTGGGTCAACCTACTATTTTTAGTAAGTTTTAATTTAAAGGTAGATGGGGACAAAAATTTGAAGGAAGCTTCAAAATAGAAAATTAAGCACTCTGGCAAAAGAATAAGGTCAAAATCATTCACAGTTTAAAAGTCATTAAGCTTTTAATTTTATGAAAACCCACCGAGAAATCTTCTAAGTTTGGTTTGAGGTACTAAACTGTCTCGTAGGGCCTCAAAATGGGGGATGTATTGAGCCCTTCTATAGGGCGTAGTTTTCTTAAAGAGATTTCAGGCACTTCAAATGGTGCATCAATTAGGTGCTCGGATCAAAAGTTATGCCTCCCAGAAGTTGGACAATTTTTTGGGAATTGCCCCGTTTTCAAATCTGGCTTAGATATGAATTTTGAATTCTTTGTTTTGGTGCCCAACTGCCAAAATTTCAAAATTCAAATTTCAATTTTGGCTCTAATAAAAAAACAAGTTGTTTGGGGAACCCATCTTGAGGGTTGGAGGCCGTTTTTGGGAGAAGACAATGAGCTTGTAGGAAAGGGTAGTTTTCCAAAACTCTCTGAAATCTATAAATTGATATAGCTTGTGCGCATGTAGTTTGTTCTTGTTTTTTTGGTAATCTCATTATAATCAACATTTGTGTCAATCAAATAATTAATATAGAACGTGAATTTTATTCCTTTGATTATCCTTATGTGTCTTAGGTTTTCTACCCTCATCAAGTGGTATCAGAGCCAGGTTGTTCCCGAGTGTGTTGACAAATCACTTATTGTGAAGCAGTTCAGACTAGGAATTGTGGTTGTGGGATCGAGGTCAAGATGCCTCCAATAGTGATGCACCATATCTGTGGTGGTAGAAGGAATGCTTTGGCAGATGAGGGTTTTAGGGCCCTCTAGAGACAAATCAATGCATTGCAAGAGGATCTGAGAAGAGGGTTCAACCTGGAGAGAAGGGAAACAAGTGAAGAGGAAGAAGGGATTGAAGATCCATTCGAGGATGAAGGAGAAGAAGTTGAATATCAAAATCAAGTGTGTCTATTAAGGGTCATTTCAAAGATAGGAAAAATACCTAGGATTGAGGTTTCCTATTACTTTGGAAATCTAAACCCAGAAGAGCTTATCAACTAGATAAATGAGATGGAGGAATATTTTAAGTATGAAGAGATAGAGGACCTAGATCAAGTGAAGTTTGCTAAGACAAAGCTTAAGGTTCATGCTAGTATTTGATGGAAGGAGGTCAAACTAGAAAGAAATAGGAGAGGAAAGGGAAAGATCACTAGGTGGGATGGAATGGTGGAGAAGTTAAATAAATATTTCATTCCAATGGACTATGAGTTGGATTCACTGAAGAAGTTGTGAGGATTGAGGCAAGGGATTAGGTTTGTTAAGGAGTACACCGAGGATTTAAAAAAAAATGATTATTAGAACATGCCATGTAGAGGCCAACAAGGAAAAGGTTTCTCGTTACCTTAATGGGTTAAGGTCAAGTATTCAAGAGGAGCTAAGCCTGGTCAGAATGACCAATATTGAAGACGCTTATCAGTTTGCTTTGAAGGTGGAAGAGAAACTAAATAAGAGATTTGAAGGAAAGAAAAGAGGACAAAGTCAAGGAGGAAGGTTGGTGGAAGATCCTTTGGGAATTGAAATGAGGACTAGAGGAAGAATGAAGATGTGGGCACCATCCAAAACCAAAAGACTGACAGTCTCAACCACTCATGTGATCAAAACAATGAAGAACAAAGAGGAAGAGGAAGAGAAAGACTTGAACAAGGACCTAGACGAGGTAGCTTTAGAGGAACTTATTTCTAGTGTGGAGATGAAGGACACTGAACCTATGAATGTCCAAAATTCCAAGGAAGGAAAGATAGAAGAATTAAAGGCCATGCACAAGTTGCACATGTAGATGAAGAAGCTCAGTCAAAGCACTCAGAAGATACTTAGAGGGGATAAACCCTTGTTGTCAGGAGGAACCTATTAAATGAAGAAAAGGAATCATATTAGAGGAAGAGTCTATTACGCACTAAATGAATGTATGAGGATAAGTGTTGTGGTGTGATTATTGACACTGGAAGCACTGATAATCTGGTGTCAGAATAAATGGTCACAAAATTAAAGTTGAAGAGGGAGAGACATCCACATCCGTATCAGATTGCTTGGTTACAGAATGACCACATAGTTTTGGTCAATGATAAATGCGTGGTGAAATTCAAGATAGGCAATTATTGTGATGAGGTACTCTTTGAAATCATACCATGGATGCATGTCATATGCTATTAGGGAGGCCATGGTAGTTCGACAAGAATGCTATACATGATGGTCGTGCAAACACCTATTCCCTGATAAAGGATATATTTCTCCATAGGTTGAAAACTATAGTGAAGGCATAAGAAAAGGTATGATGTAGTGCTAGGGTATGTTTTGTTGAAGGAATATTTTTTTTGGAAGGCACAAAACATGAGCGCATGTGTTATTCTTTAATTTGTAGATTGGATAAAGAAGATAGTAAGGAAGTGCATGTAGAAGTTTCATGTCTTTTGAATGAGTTTCAAGACATTGTGTTTGATAATTTACTTGTGTGATTACCACTTGTAAGAAAGATCAGTCATCAGATTGACTTAATCCATGGAGCCAATTTGCCAAATAAGGCAACTCATAGTATGATACTTACTAAAAAATGAGGAGTTGAACAGGAAAATTCAAGAATTGTTGAGAAAAGGATTGATCCGAGAGAGCCTGAGACCATGTGCAATACCTACAAAACTAACACCAAAGAAGGATAGATAGTGGAGGATGTGTGATGACATGTAACTGATTGAATGTTTGAAGATGTTAAGTTGATGATCATACAAGGCATTAAATTAGTTAATGTATTGTATTTTCATTGATGTCAACTTGATATAATCTGTATGGTCATGGAAACACCACCTAAAGACTTCAAAGAATCGATGAATCAAGACTATGCTATCAATAATGCATACAAGTCAAGTATTCACTAAGTGACTGCATACACCAACAAAGTGCACACCGACGGTCAGAGTAAAAGTGAAGAGTCACACTGTTACCCAACGAGCTAATGCACAACATTACCGATGAGCAAAGTTACAGTGTTGCTCGACGAGAAAAACAAAGAGTAACTCAACGAAAAGAATTTCAGTGTTGCCCGACAGAGAAGACAAGGATGGAGATCCCGATGACAAATGAAGTCACACCAATGGAACGTTCAGTTATCACCAATGACTAACTGAAGTGTTGACTGACAGAACAAAGAGTTGAGAAAATGACAAAATGCTTAGCTGTCAAGAAGCCAAAGATAGAATTAAGGAATACTTATCATTGTTTTAATTATCCAAATAAAGCCGGAGATAAATAAGTGATTTAAAGATGATTTGTCACGTTGGCAAGAAGATCTCCTTGAGATAAATCATGAGTTTGCTTTAAATCTATTAGAAATAATTGTGGAACATGCCAAGAATCAAGAAACCCAAGAAAAGGGGAAATCATGTCTATATAGAGACAAACCCAATTCATTACGAATTGTGGGGTGAACAAGAGAAGAGGAAAGATGCTAAAGAAAATCTGAAGGATAAAGAAAGTCTTCATCCAGTCCTGATCAACAAGCTAAAGGAAGAGCTAGATTCTGCAGACACCGACAAATATTGAGGAAAGCATCACAGAGCAGAACAAGTGTGGAGCAAAGGTATATATTTGATTATATTGATCAATGAAGTAATGGACCTACAATAGATCTGAAAATCTACAATTTAGTTGTATGTATGAACAAATCATTAGTGTTTTAGTTTAACCATTGAAGCATATAAGCCTCTTAACCAAGCAGTATTAGAATTGATGAACATCAATCTACCCAAGAACACCTGCATGCAAAGCTGTTACAAAGAAGAAGAAGCAGACAGAAGAGAAAAGGATCCAGAAAGCTATGGCGGCCGATAGGATAGAGATAGGAAAACCATGTTGACAGAAATGATTTCTATATTCAACAATAATGATTTACAAAACTATCTCCTTATGAAATACAAAGAGGTGATTCCTTATAAAGGAATACCGAAACCCTAAAAGGGAA
>MU224437.1:2399320-2413866 GCA_018584345.1 Thuja plicata
GATAGGCCAAGTGAGTGTTTGATCAAGGATGGTAGCATTAGATGCCAGATACTAGTTGAAAAACTATTTCTAAATCCTCTAACAAGGTCACACCTAACAGTGTGTTTGTAACCTTTAACAGGGTTGGATCCTAATAGAGCTCACTTTAGAAGAGTGAAAATTTGGGGTACCGGTCCCAGTGGTTTTTCCCTTAACATGGTTTCCACATTAAAATCCTTGTGTTATGTGTTTATGGTTTATTACTTTACTATTTTACATTTCACATATGCAATTCTGAATTTATCGGTATACTCTGCATATTTATTGTGTTTTGGTAAATTGTTAACTGCTTATCAGTAATCATACAGAAGAGAGATTAGAAAAGAAATCCGACAAGTAGAAAATTGGTTAAAGTATTTCAAGGCCTACATCTTGTAGGACATAAGATAACTTGAGACATAATTAGTGGTTATAAGTTTTAAGGGTTGATTTAAGGATTGATTTTTGAGGCCACTGATTCACCCCCCCTCTTAGTTATTACTAACAGATGTGTACAAACTCTAGGGCCATAAACAAGGTAATAATAAAATATAGTGCCAAGGATGGATGACCTTTATGGACTGTGTTATGCCCTGCATACTTGTCCCTACATTTTGTGTGCAAAATGTTGGTTCCCCCTTTTTGCTTTTGGTCCTTGTCTTGTTTTCTTTGCCTTTGTTTCTTTGGTTTCCTTCTCCAGGTTTTTCTTCCCGGAGGGTTTTTTTTTGTTTTTGTTGTTTGTGTCTCTGGGATGCAGTCCTAGAGTTGGTTGTTTCCTTTCCAGAAGCTGGATTCCAGACTCTGGGATTCTCTGCTATGATGTCTTCTCCTTGTAAGAAGATAGAGTTGTATGGAATCCCTGGGTCCAGAGGTTCACCTGTACTAAAGTTTGCAGAGAGAAGGTAACTTTCTTTTTACCTCGGGTATAAATAAGATTTACCTATCACTTTCACAGTTACCAAGATTAAAAACACTTAGAGTTTTCAGAGTGATTCATTGGTGATTTGAGTGCAAATTGAGTACGAGTTTCTCTGAGCTTAGTAGACAACGATGATTTGATCTTTGGTAGCTGTTCTTGGTGTTGGAGGTCAAAGCTGTTGTAGAGTAGTCTTAGTGCTTCTTCCCTTCACCATTCTCTGAATTCCAGGTTGGTGTTTTTGGTTCTTGCCTCCACTCTCTATTTTTGTTTTGTGTTGGTTTGTTTTGTTTTCATTTCTGTTCATTTCGGCTTTGCTTTGTTTTGTTTCTATCTTTGCATCTCTTGTTGTTTGGTCTACCACCCGTTGGTGGGTCAGCTCTGCCAGAGGGTTATCCGCCCTCTATGAAGATGTAGGATAGTGTATACTATGCCCTTTCTCTGTATTTTTTTTTAGGGTAGTTTCTCTGTGTTCCATTTTTGCTGTATATTGTTGTAGATGATGTATATTTTCTGTCCTGTGTTTATACACTTCGGCCCTCAGCCCTCCTGTACCTTTTTTTATGTATATTATGTGTATATGCTATGTATATCTCTTAGAGCTTGAGAGTTCTTGGCACTTTGTCATGTTTTTTTTGCCTCACAAGATCGAGCCCGCTGAGACAAGGTCATCATGGTTCAAACTCGACACCTTGCTGGTTCAAACCATGGTGGCTTTCTCTCTCCTCTATCTCATCGCATTAATGGCAGGATTAATTTCCCATGTATGGCATTTAAAATGTGTCCAGTCTGGCATTCAATTTTTCCCTGTGTCGGCCCACTTGTCCTAATCATTTCCATAACTGCCTTTTCTCTGCTTGCCATTTTCCCACGTACCAATGCACGATGACCAGAGTACAAATTGTTACCAGTCACATACGCAATGGCTAGTTTGTCTGGACTTCAAACTCCAAGTAGGATCTTGCCTCCTAATTTTCCTTGTCACCATGTCTACACACTCCAGAATGCTCAAGCCATGTTCATTTTTAGATAATCTGGAACTTTTGATGTAGGTGCTAATGTTTGTGTGATAGGTGCGGTCTGATGAGAAATCTCCTAGAGTTTTAATTTGTGTTTATATATGTCCTGATGGTTTTTTGGTCTTGCAGGTTGTTGATAAGCTAATTCAAAATGTCTGACAATTTTTCACCTCCAGATAGTCTGGAACTACCAACCACCTCTACCCGGGCAGCCACAAAATCAAAGATTGAAAGAATGTTGGCCAAGATGCCTTTAACCTCCAAGTATCTGAAGGATGGAGGTGTTGCAGGGTCCAAGATAGACTCCAAAGTTCATGAAATAAAAGATCCAGACCTTGGGAGTTGGGATGAATTATAGGTTCTAATCTAGACCACTTACAGGTTAAAGGAACAGGGGGATAAGATAGCCACTTTCCTAGCTACCTCTGGCATCATCAAGGCCGTGAACTTTCCACGTGTGGTACAATCACCCAAACTTATCTGGTAGCTAGCTGCATTGTATAATCTGACCACTCGCTCAGTCTTGCTTCTAGATCCCCAGCCACTGCAATATCCCACCATAATCATCACATTGGATGCCCCCACCTTTGTTTCCAGGTTTGGAATTCCACAGTTCAAAGGGTCCACCATCATCACCAGGGCCAGCTCACTAAAGGAATTTGGTGAGGCCGAGATCATTTCCTAGGAACACCTCAATAATCATTGGTTGAAGTCTCCAAAGTGAGACTATAAAAGGATGAAATTGGAAATTCTACGCGGGGATTTCAAGGAGCCCATTCAAGCGGGCATAATATTTTTGTGCAAAATCTTTGGATGGCCCCACACCTAGGAATTCTCGGTGTGGATGTATTATTTCTTATACTGCATAACAACACACAACAGGACTTTCAACTGGGTGGCAATTATATCAAATCATGTAGATACACAGATGAAGACCGTCGCCCAAAATTCATAATTCTATATGACTTCATATGTGCTGTGGGCATTGGCACAGCAAAGGCTAGCTTTTCAAGGCCTAGGAACAATTGGAGAGCTCGGGAATGGTCCAGGACAGGTCACACCTTGGGATCATTATCCCTAATTATAGTGGGAGCTCAGCTTTGAGAATTTCTGCAGGGTAAATGACGCCTTCATTTACCACAACATTCTTACACTTACTAGAGATTCCAGGTACCACCTCTCATAGGAAGAAATGACACTGGTCAATTATTATGGCCAATATTTTATTCGATTCAGGCACCATACATACATCAGGATGACATGCTTAATTGGGAAGCCCTACCTCCTTCCCCGGTATTGCGGGGATGGGATTATTCTTTTAGAATTTTGTAGGCAGATGATGAATCTGCACACCTTCTTCACATTGAAGAAGGTCGTCAATGTCCCATTCCCCTTTTCTTATGGGGATTACACATGTAGCCTCGCCATGACCTGGGAGGCAGATAACGAGTTAAAAGGCTTAGGGCTGGTTGAATTCAACCATGCCTGAAAGAATTATGATCCCTAGGGAAAGATTTCCATCACACTACCTAAGGCGTCCCCCCCACACAAAGAGGACATTGAAGACTTCTGGGCAGATTGCTAGGATAGCTTTGATCTCAGGGCCTGGCAACATACAAGAATGAGCAAAGGGCTCATGGAGGGGCTAGAACTTTGGACTTTCCAAAAGGGTTTCAATGATGGCGGGCCACTGGAAGATCTAGTGTACAAGGGACAAGGGTTAGACAAATTAGACCTCCCTCTAGTGGATTGGGGCACTCTGGAGAATTTGACGATTGATGGGGTATGCCACCCCATCTTGGAAGAAAGTCACAAGTATTTTTCTTGGGTGTGCCCCAAAATCACCCGCAAGAAAGCAGCGGTCAAGAAGACCATCCCTTCTTCAGTTGGCACCGAACCTTCTTCATCTGCCGCACCCGCTAAAGTGAGTGTGAGCAAAGGAAAAGAAAAGGAGGGAGTCCCAGTGCCCAAGGCATCACCTTAGATTCCCACACTTCTAATGGCAAAGCTACATGATCAAATGGAGGCGACAAAATTGGACAGTCAACAAATCAACATGCAGGTGGCTGTCGGTCTCCCAATCACCCCAATGGAAGTTGCTCGCTCAACGGGACCCCCTTCGTTGGCAGCGATGATGAATAGGAAGACTTTTGCTGAGGCAGAGTCTTCCAACATTCTGGACACCGGGGCTTCTCTAACCAGGAAAAAGAAAATAGTTATGACCCCCGCATAAGGCGCCGCCCTTCGTATGCTCGAGAAGCCCACTGGTGCAGGAGAACCCTTGAGAAGCCAGCATGTTTTCTGGTCTCATGTTATTTTGGGTGTGTAAGTGTGTGAAAGACCCTCTTGTAGGGAAATGTAAGTACATAAGGTCATGTGGACCAAGAGTGTTTTAGTTAGTTTTCATTTTCATGCTTCTGTTCGGTCAAATAGCTCTTTTTGGCTCATTTAAGTGAACTGTACTTGATGATGTCATCAAATGGTAGGGTGATGTCATGCATGTACTTAGGGTCCTTGGATACCCTAGGTGGTCTAGCTAAGGTTAGATAAGTTAGATTGGTGGAGAAACACTTAAAAAGTGTAAGTTGCAAAAAATGTAAAAATGTTGCTATGCAACATTAGCAACTTTTAAAAGTTGCTAACATCATTTTGTTGTCTAGAGGGTTTCGAAGTTCAAATTGTCTTTGCACCCATCCAAGGAGTGGAACATGTGTGCTAAGAATATATAAGGCAGGAAAACCCTAAATTGGGGGTGTGGAAGTCATTTAAACGGATTTTGAACTTTGGAGCCAAAAGCTTTTTATGACAGAACAACAGATTTGAAGAGTTTTTGTTTTTTTTGTGGTGAATGGATTAGTTTATAGAATCTAATCATTGGAGGCCATTGTTGGGAATGTTGTAAAGCTCTTTCACTAGGTAGTTTGTTTTTTAGTTGTTTTTCTTTTGTATTTTGCAAATTCTTCTTGTTTTGGACTGTTTGTTGTCCAGTTTTGAGTGAGGAGAAAAGATGTGGACCTAACTCCACTTCCCACCATTGGTTCTATATGACCACTTGGGAAAGGAGACTGGGTCCATGGAGCTTTGAGAATCTAGAAGGAGGAGCTCTAGAAATGCATGAAAGCATTTTTAAGAACTTGCCCTAGGCGAGCTAGATGAAGAGCCCGGTTAGGAAAAGCAAGTAACAGTTAGCTTAAAAGTGCAGGGGGTTGTTTTCATGAGCCAAGAAGGCCATGGATGTATTGTATGGTGTTTTGTAGGTACTCTTGATCAAAGAGAGCTGTCCAAGAAACCATCTTTCAAAGTTTTGAATCCAAAACCACAAAATAGGCCTAAAAACAAGGAAGAAGCCCTAGTTCTAAAACAGGGTGTATAGACAGTGTTGAACCTCAAGACCAAGAAAATATTGGTGGGTT
The DNA here is from genome assembly GCA_018584345.1 of Thuja plicata. Classification (NCBI taxonomy): domain Eukaryota; kingdom Viridiplantae; phylum Streptophyta; class Pinopsida; order Cupressales; family Cupressaceae; genus Thuja; species Thuja plicata. The sequence goes on from MU224437.1 coordinate 2,404,687, forward strand.
TTTTTCGTACTTAAGAACTATCAAAACCTTTTAGGGGGTTCTTTGAGGAATGTTTTCTATTTTTGAGAGTTCCTAGATTTGAGTAGGCCTAATTGGGGAAAAGGCTACAAGGTCTAAATCCTAGGAAATTGGAACTCAATTGGTACATGACCAATCTTGATAAGTTGAGATCCTAATTTGGAGCCAAGATAGCAATGAAATGAGGCCCTTGACCTCCTGTAACTGAAACTCATGGATAGGGTTTTGTAGATGAATATGTGAAGAGTTCTTGCAGAGAACTAGGTGGTGAACCTTAACAAGATAGGTAGTCTCTTGGTTGGAGGGAAAGAATGGAGTCTTTCCAAGTTGTTAGAGGGTGGAATGAGGAAGCCCTAGAGGTCCTTAGAAAGACCTAAGAAGAGTTAAAGAAAATTTAGAAGGTTACCAAGGAGGCTCCCTATCACCCCCAGTGGATGTAAGTTCAGATTCTCTCGAACTTGAGGATATCTTGGACTCCTCTCCACCACATGATGATTTTGATGACACATTCTTGGTGGAGGAGCTTCTAGAGATCCGACAAGGTGTTAATACCGCAGTGAAGGAAATTGAGGCTCAATATAAAGAAGAGGCCCCTATAGAGAAGAAAATTCCCGAAGAAGAAGATGCACCAAAGCAAGAGGCTTAGGGAGAAACCCAAACAGGGCATGAACATGAAAAGATACTGGTCCAAGGGAGCAGATTTGCCAAGGAAACCTACAATTGAGCCACCGATGGAAGGAGAAATTGGACCCCAGGGAACAACTGTACCTCTGACCATCACACTCTAGGTGCCTTTGGGAACTTTAGGTGACCAAATGCCCCGAAGCACTTTCGGTGAAGTCGTAACAACTTCCGCCTTTCTAAACTTTGGCCAGCAACCTCACCCACCTCTGGAAGATGTTCCAATGGAGGAAGAAAGTACTATAGAAGATGAGGCCAATAAGGCCCAAGAACAACAAAAACCAATGGACCAGGAGGTCCTGGAAGAAGAAAATGAAGAGGCTGCTGATACCACCAGGGAAGATGAAGTCCCTGAGAATACAAAAATTGAGACTAGAGAAAAGATTCCTTGTGATTTTATAGAGGATGCCAGCACGGTAGAAAATATCAAGGATTCCAGAGAACAAGAAACCAAAAAAGAACAGGAAGAAAGAAAGGAACCAGAATAAGAGCAGGAAAAGGAGCTTGAGGATAACGTAGACTCAGGGAATGCACCACTGGATTCGGAAATGGATCTTAATGAACAAGAATTGGTAGCTAGGCCGCCCCAGCCACCCCAATGGCTGGTAGAAACCAAGAAAAGAAAAGCTCCAGCGGTGACTACGGGTGCTCCTCTATCACTGGCTAAGATGATGGCCAAGAATGCCAAGATAAAGAAGCCCAAAAGGGCACGGGTGGTCCATACTCTCTAGACCAACCTAGTAGGTAGCACCATTGCGGTCATTGCAACACCCCCAAAAAATAAAGATACAACGGCTGCAAGGCCTGAAGACTATAATATAATAGAGGTCAAGCTGGGGAAAAGAGACAAGCAAGGGGAATTGAACTTGCTAAAAGAGGCTACCAAGGCTATAGAGGCCCGATATGCAAAATAGGGCCAGAAGCTGCAAGAGGAAAGAGAGACAAATGCCAATCTCCTTGCACTTCTGGCAGAACTAATACAAACCTTGGTCAAAGTTCATCCCGGAACCCCTTCTTCCAGATTGCCGCTTGCATAGGGCGACGTGGACTCATTGCATGATGAAGAAAAAGGTGCAAGTAGTAGATGGGTGGGCAGCCAAGCAAATAATGGTGATGAGAGAATTTCTAGCAGTGTCCCTCCCAGACTTTTATAGGGTAGATCTCTCCCTTGGACATGCAAGAAGCTCCGCTTTGATATGGGAGCAAGACTTAGAAAAATACGAGAAATGGAAAGCTGGGTTGGAAGAAATCTGTAGCATTGGTGAAGAGGTTACCACAGAGTCTGACATTTTGGGAGAAGAATCATATGATTCCCTCTAGGTCTAGTACTCCAGACTTGCCCTCAAAATTGAGGCTTGCAAAGAATTGGTTAAGACCTTAAAGGAAAAGCTAAAAGGTGCTCGATATCCCTTGGGCTTATTCCAGGCATTCATGGTTGGGGTTTCACAAGTTGATCCCCTCACCACCGGAACATGTACCCTAGAGGATTATTTCCTTGGAAAATTTGATGAAAGGATGGAATCCCTATATCCGTCGGGTGGAGATTTTGATCAAGGAAGGTTGTCCCAGTTGTTAAATACCATGATTCGGTCACACGACACCATTAAGATGGTGAACGAATTCTAGAGCGGGGCTGGAGAGGTTGAGGATGCAATGGAGGTTGTCTGTAGTAGATGGGATAGCATCCGAAGTATAGATGAAGAGAGCATTAGCCAAGTGTTAGAGGCTTGGGAAAAAATATAAGTCAATAAAGTTCTCCGATCCTGGAGAATTTAGCCCGACATCATATTTTGTATTCTTTGTTCTTTTGGAACGCAAGTCCCCGGATCCTGGAGTTCTGGGTCCCACATTTTTGAATTCTTCATGTGACCCGTGTCTCAGATCCCAATGTTGACTGGTCACTTTTAGGATAGTAATGATGGTTGTCAGAAGATGGATAACTGCGACAAGGCATGTCAGTTCAATGGAAGGTTTCTGACAGATGGTCTTCCCAAGGCGCCATTTCAAAGTTACACCTGGCGCATCAGAGATAGGGTGCCACTTTCCCATTTATGAGGCATGTAGCCTTGATCTGCGGGGGATCAGATTTCTTCTTTCTCCTTCCTAGCTCTCTTCTCAAGGCTGATTCTTCCACTCCATCTTTCTTATCTTATCCTTATGACATGTCAGGCCTTTTCCGTCTCAAGGTCTTTTGTAAGATGGTGCAGGTAGTACCGGCCACCGGATAATGTATTAAATTGTAAAATGTATAGTAAGTTAGGTTAGGGTTAGGTCAAAAGATGTGTATAAATAATAAGTTTGACTTCATTCCAAGGGTCGGAAAAATTGATGATTTTGCAGTCCACAATTAATAGCAAAGCAGTTTTCTCATTTCCTAGTTGTAGAGCTCAATGCTCCATAGTTTTAAGCTTTCAGTAGTTAAATGCTCCCTGGGAGTTATCATTGTACCATGCACCAGTGCTTGCTGGAAGGATGTTAATGAAGAAGGAAGGGTTCTCTCAATGATGTTGTTGACACTCTATCTTCTGGGTTGATAGTATTTTATGCTTTATATTCTTCATGTCCTTTGCTCTAATGCTTAAATTAGATTAACGAGCTCCTTTCTTTGCCATTGATAAAATATAAGCTGATGGTTGTATATTTCTTTGGTATTTAGTGTAGTGTGTTAGAGCATTGTTGATGTTTTGAATGTTTAGCATAACTATAGGTAGATGAAATACTTCTAACTCTGCACCATATTTTTAAGTTTATTTGTTAAGTGAAAACATGCTTGGAGGAAACCCTGTTTACTTGAATCCCCAGAGTTGATGAGTTGAAGATAACCAGCTATCCCCCTCGAAAAATAGTCACATCTCCCAACCGAGCCTCACACTATCAAGACCCAAATCTCACATGCTTGGAGGCCTGGGGAATCTCATTTCCCTAGACAACCTTTATAGGCAAAGTTGGCCGGTACCCTGGTACCCAGTGACAACTTACATCTGTTGGCGGACCCGGTCACAAAGTCCCGTCAACAAACTTCTTGAGTGGAGCTCATTATTTCATGAAGATAGATATCAAGAGTGGATATCACTAGATTTAGATCAGAGAGGGTGATGAATGGAAGACCACCTTCAAGACCAAAGAAGGCTTGTATGAGTGGTTAGTCATGCCTTTTGGGATAACCAATGCACTGAGCACATTCATGCAACTCATGAACAAGATACTGAAATAGTTTTTGGACAAAATTATTATTGTATATCTAGATGATATTTTTATTTTCAGTAAGACACTAGATGGGAATTTAATGCATATCTGTAGATCCTTTGAGAAGTTAATAGAGGAGAAATTGTTGATTAACTTAAAGAAGTGTAGTTTTATCAAAAGGGAGTTAGTGTACTTAGGGTTTGTTGTCTAAGAAGACAGTCTTAAAATGGACCCATAAAATTTGAAGGTTATTCTATAATGTCCTACCCTAAAGATTGCTACTAAGATGAAGTCTTTCCATGGTTTGGCTAGTTTTTATAGAAAGTTCATTAGAAAATTCAATAGTCTTTGTGCACCACTAATTGAGATAATGAGAGGGGATTGAAAATAGTTCAAATGGACTGCAGGGGCAAAATTTGTTTTGACATGCTAAATAAGAAGGTGACAGAGCAACTCATTTTTTCTCTCCCTGATTTCTATAAGATGTTTTAGGTGGACTGCGATGCTAGTGGTAATGCCATTGGAGCTGTTATGAGCCAAGAAGGTAAGGCCATTGCATAGTTTAGTGAGAAGTTAAATGATGCAAAGAAAATGTATTCTATTTATGATCAATAATTATAAAAAATAGTTCATGCATTGAAGAAATGGAGACATTATTTGTTTCCAAACAAATTTCTTTTATATACTGATCATCAAGCATTATAGTACTTGAATGGCCAGGGTAAATTGAATCAAAGACATTTGAAATGGGTAGATGTTTTGTAGAGCTATACCTTTATTTTGAAGCATATAAGTGGGAGGTCTAACAGAGTTGTAGATGCCTTAAGTAGGAGGAAAACCTTGTTGACAGAAATGCTAGATTTTTAGTGGTTGGGTTCAATGAACTCCAGACCCTACACCTTAAGGATCCTGATTTTGCAGAGGTTTGGAAGGCTTGCAAGGAACTTGTTACTTTGGATAGGACAAGGTGGTTTTATTACATGATACAAGATGGTATGTTGTTTAGGGGAAGCCATTTGTGCATCCCGAGGAGTTCTAGGAGAGATAATTTGATCAAAGAGAATCACAATGGAGGAATGACAAGACACTTTGGTCGGGATAAAACCATTTATGTTATCAGTGAGCATTATTATTGGCCATAGTTGTCACAAGATGTGAAGATATTTGTGCAGAGTTGTTGAGTATGTCAAATGGATAAAGGAGTCAGTCATAATACAAGACTTTATCAACCATTACCTGCACCATCAAGGCCTTGGGAAGATATAAGTATGGATTCCATTCTTGGTTTGAAAAGGACACAGAGAAGAAATGATTCAATATTTGTGGTGGTTGGTAATTTTTCTAATATGAAACATTTCATTCCTTGCCAGAAAACCCATGATGTTGTATACATTGTTGATTTATTCTTCACAGAGGTGGTAAGACTACACGGTCTACCAAAGAGTATAGTTTCATATCATGATACCAAGTTTATTGGATACCTTTGGAGGACCCTGTGGAAGAAATTGAAGATAGAATTAAAGTTTAGTTATACACACAACCCACAAGAAGATGGGCAGAATGAAGTAGTGAATAAGATTTTGGGTAACCTAGTGAGATGCTTAGTAGGAGATAAAACCAAGGGATGGGACCTAATCCTACCATAGGCAGAATTATCTTACAACAATTCTATCAAAAAGAGTATTCGTAGATCCCCATTCCAATTTGTATATGGACGTAGTCCAAGGGCTGCATCAGAATTGAGGACGATGGACCAAGGGAGCAAGACAAGTGTTGAAGCTGAAGATTTTGCAGAGTATGTTGGAGATTTTCTTCTATGCAAATAGTTGATTGTATGTTTATCATTGATGCCAACATATAGTATACAACAGTGAACTGTATTCACTTTTCAGTATGGATATGTGGAAGCCTTGCACGGTTGTTTTTATGTTTTAGACATAGTTACTATACCATTTACGTACACACAGATTTAGATGTTCAGTAACAATTGAGTTATGTTACTCTATTTACTAGACACTGTTTCAAAAGATTGTTTTCAGAAAATTGACAGTAATTTTATTGATTCTTCAGTTACGTCTATCTATGGGATATGCATGTTTAGATTCATGTTTAGTTATGAGTCTAAGTTAATTAACCAAAGGCGCTAATCATGTTTCATCCAAAGAATGGCGTTTGGGTAATTCTAGTGGATCCAACTATGTGAAGCGATGCGTCTATTTAGTTTGAGTAGTGTGGTTCTAATTATGTTGCGTGCTTGGTTTGGCCGACTAAAGAAGCACTGAAGGGATTCCTAAAGCCGACAAAGGTCATATCATTTAGAGAAGATACTTATAGTAGTTCATTTGAATATTACCATGTGTGAATGATAAGAAAAGAGATAGAAAAAGGACAGAATAGAGTGTTGATTATTTTGGGACAGTAAAGCCATTTCATTCATTAGATGAAGATAAATGTGAAGAAGCAAAGAGTATATATAATTCATTGGAACTGATCAAGACAATAGGTCTACTCAAACAGTTCATTATTAGATATAGTGTATATCTATTTTACTAAAGGTTGTAGCCTTCATCATATTAGCAGTGAGCTTTTGGACAGTGAGTACTCACCCCTAACAAGGTTATTTTTAAAAGACTCCTAACAGGGTTCAACCCTTAACCAGGTCACTGTACTTATTGCATTATAAAGAAAAACTCCTAACAGGGTTGTAAGATCTTCTAACATGGATTATTATACTCAAGTATAGTTCTTTGTGGGTGCTAATTCCCACTGGGGTTTTTACCTAGTTTGGTTTCCCCATAACCAAAATTGTGGTGTTCTATTTTGTGTTATCTTAAATGTGTATGTGCTTATGATATTCTGTAATAAATTGGAGAAAAGAATTTAACTTACTGATAACTGATTCACCCCCCCTCTTAGTTATCCCTTAGGACTATTCCAACAATTGCTATCAGAGTCAAATGCCTTGGAGAGAAAGCCTAACAGTTTAAGGTAGATCAAATGGCATACTTCAAGAAAGAGAGTCCTAAGTTTGATGGAGAGAATTATCTTGACTGGAAGAACAAAATGATAACACATCTTTAGTGCATTGGTTTTGAGATTTATGAGATTGCTACTCTTGCAATTGATGTTCCCACCTTGAAGGACCTTGCATAAGAAGATTCTACTAATAAATAAAAGGAAGTATTCACCCAAAATGCAATTGCTAAAGAAGCCCTAATCAGTGCCATATCTGACAGTGAATTTTGTGAGATCATGAAGGCAAACAAAGCATATTCAATTTGGAAATACCTAAAAGACATGTTTGAAGGAGACATCCAAGCCAAGAATTCACGCAAAAAGACATGGAAGAAAATATACAAGTTAGAGATGCTACCTGAAGAAAACATCAGAGCTTACAATCAAAGGATTAATGAAGTAGTCTCAGGAATCAGGAACAATGGTGGAGAAATTTCAGAGGATGATATAATGGACAAACTAATGACCACATTGACAGAAAATTATGAAAGCAAGATAAACATCTTGGATGAAACCATGCAATTCTCAAAGGACTTCAAAAGAGAAACCTTGATTAGCAAAATATTAGCATTTGAGATATCAAGATTGAAGACAGAACCTAAAATGGAAACAACTTTCAAAGCCTCAGTCCATGGCAAGAAATCCTTGAGAATCTCTAGTAATAATGAGAAAGAAGAAGTTGATATAGAACTAGAAGAAATCATTTCTATGATTGCTAAGAAGAAAAGGAAAGGTAAAGGAAAATATGAAGGGAAACTACCATTCAAATGTTTCTCATGCAACAAAGTTGGCCACTTTGCATCCAAGTGTCCCACAAGAGTCAAGAAGTATAGATCAAATTACAAACCCAAATATACTAAGGAATGCTATCATGCTAAAGATGGTGCAACTAATGATGATTCAGGAGAAGATGAAATTGGATTCGTTGAAATTAGAGATAATGAAAAAATGATTGCAACAATAGAAATTGAAGATGAAAAGAAAGCACAAGAATTGGCTTTAGTTTCACAAGCTAACATCAGAATAGACTGGATCATAGACAGTGGGTTTTCACATCACATGACAGGTGACAAAGATAGATTTGTACATCTAGACAAGTACAAAGGTGGCATGGTCATATTTGGAGATAACACTCCCAAACCTATCATAGGTAGAGGATCTATCACCTTAGATGGATTAAAGAACAAGATAGATGATGTTCTTTATGTTGATGGTTTGCATCATAACTTACTAAGTGTTGGAAAATTGTTAGATAAAGGATATCTGGTGGAATTCAAAAACAACAGATGCATTATTAACAACAAAGAAGGAGACATGATTGCATCAGGATCAAAGACCAAAGGTAATGTTTTTCAGCTTAACTTTGAAGTAAGTTGTTTTGTTGCAAAAGTGGATGACAGTTGGCTTTGGCAAAAAGACTTTGTCATATCAGTTTTGACAACATAGTGAAGATAAGTAATGTAAAGGCAGCAAGAGACCTTCCTAGTATTACAAGACCAGTTGATACTATGTACAGGGAATGTGTGATGGGAAAGCATGTGAGGACCTCATTCAGAAGCAAACAGAACTCCCTAGAGAACAAACTAGATCTAATACATACAGACCTATGTGGACCTACTCAAGCAAGATCATACTATGGTGAAAGGTATTTTATTTTTTTTATTGATGATTTCTCCAGGATGATGTGGGTTGCATTCTTAAAAGACAAATCTAAAGCTTTTGAGAAGCTCAAAATATTCAAAGCTAAAGTTGAAAATGAATCTGGATTAAAGATAAAATGTTTGAGATCTGATAGAGGAGGAGAATTCACCTCTGATAAGTTTCTTGAGTACTGCGAAGAACAGGGGATCAAAAAACAATTAAGTGCCCCCAAAACCCCTCAACAAAATGGAATTGTAGAAAGGAGGAATATGATAATACTTGACATAGTGTGCACTATCATGATTGAAGGGAAAGTTGCACACACCTATTGGAGAGATGGAGTCAATATAACAGTCTATACTATTAAAAAAACTCAACTAAGACCAGGTGCAGACAAAAAACCTTATGAACTTTGGTTTGGTAATGTAACTACAGGAAAATACTTCAAAATCTTTGGAAGCAAGTGCTACATCAAGAGAGACGATGGTGTTGGAAAATTTGATGCTAGAAGTGATGAAGGTATTTTTCTTGGTTACTCTACTAAGAGAAAATCTTACAGATGTTTCAATTTAAGGTTGAAGAAAATCATTGAGAGTGCACATGTGAAGATTGATGAGAAGTTCATGATTCAAGAGAGAT
>MU224437.1:2421725-2465334 GCA_018584345.1 Thuja plicata
TGAAATTAGGGCACAATCTTCCAAGGAGGCCTACATAGGAGAATTAAATCCCATTAAAGCCTTTACCCCTAGGAGAGGACCTATATTAAATATAATTTTGAAATCAATGCTTCGGAACCTGAAACAGTCAACCCGGGAGTGGGAAATACTTTTTGCAAAGGCCGACCTCCTGAAACTGTAAGACCCCAGGATCTAAACCCTGGGTCAAGGTTGAGGTCGACCCTTACCTAGGTCAAAGTCAAGGTCGACATAGACCTAAAATGTCAACCTTGACCCTGAAGCCCAGAATCACTAGTCTGCCATCCAGAATGCAGAAATTAGGCCAAACAGGAGTGGAAAGAGGAACAAAATAGGGAGGAAGCCATGTCAAGATCAGAAACCCATTCAAGGTGCTTGTCATGACCCCAAACCACTTACTCAGAAGGCTAAACACGTCTATAATGGAAATGCTTCCATTTTCTAACTATACACATATGAACCTCAAATCAAGCCAAATTGGTGGAGTGAGAATAACCATTGTGAGTATCATAGAAATCGGGGACATAAGACCAATGATTGCATGCATCTCAAACATGTGGTACAAGATCTCATTGACAATGGTGTGATAAAAGTAGAAGGCCCTCAAACTAATGGAGATCACACAGATTTTAAGATTCCCTTCTATAAGCATGAAAAAGGAGAATCTTCCAATTAAAACAATGGAGGAAATAATGGGAACAATGCAAGAGGCAATAACAATGTTAACTTTGCACATACCTATGATAATACTATCAATGCTCTATCTGTCCATGTGAGTACTATCAATGTTGTTGTGATCAAAGATCAACCTAAAGTGGAGACCTCTAATTCCATCACAAGGGGGCAAGCCTCAAAGGTTATCCTACAAGGGGGTACTCCTATTACTATTGGCCCCAAAACACCAATTATTTTGGCTAAACAAACACCACCTACAACAAAACCTTATAGTTTGGTAGATCAATTACAAAAGACTCTAGTACAAATATCAATTTTGGATTTGTTGAAATTATCTCCTAATCACAAGGAGATCTTGGAAAAAGCCTTGGTTGAGACCACCGTTCCTATAAACTTGGAGGAAGATAAATTTTAGAACATGGTAGGACATCTCATAGCCCTTCATTGTCTTTCATTTTCAGAGCAAGATGATATGTCTATCACACATCCTCAAAACTTACCCTTACACATAGAAGTGTTAATCCAAAGGCATAGGGTCAAGAGATTTCTCATAGATGGGGGAGATGGTCTTAATATTTGTACTTTAAACCTTGTCAAGTCATTAGGGTTAACCGAGTCTTCCATTGACCCTAAAAATCAAATCACCATTAAGGCTTATGATGAGGAGGAACGATCTTCAAAGGGTATGATTATTCTACCAATTCAAGTGGGACCTATCAAAAAGAATACCATATGCTAGGTCCTTGATATGAAATTGACTTACAATATCCTATTGGGAAGGCCATGGATACATGAAATGCAAGCGGTACCTTCTACCTATAACCAATGCATAAAGTTTCCACATATGGGGGAAGAGATCATGATTGGGGGAGATTCCAACCCTTTTCAATATTGCAATGCTTTGAAGCCAAGTCATGAACTATTCACACCTCATAATAGGGAAGGAGTCATCCCTGATATTACCATGAAAAAAATAAAGAGGAAAGTTCAAAACCAACATCAAATGTTACATAAACTTCTAACCCTATTCAAACTAACTCAACTACATCAACTAAGGGAAAAGAAAGGATGAGTTATGAGGGTCAAAATTCAAATGATAATTCAGTCAATAATTCAACATTGAGAATGGAAATTTTGAAGCCCACTAAGGAAGAAAGAGAACAAGCTAAGAAAGACCATTATCAAAAGATGAGTGACATGATGAACCAATTTGAGAAACAATGCAAAATTCACTCAAAAGGGGTAGGGGAATATTCCATTTCCCTATTTGATTTACCTACATCCCCAAGGACACATGGGAAGCCATCCAACGACCATCAACCTCATAAATATAATTCTCATTTTGTGAGAGAATGTGATAAACAAGAAATGGAAAAAGAGGATAATGAAGTATTACAATGGCTTTATAAGGATGAGGATAATTAAGCTAATCCCATTGAAAGGGTGCAACATATCATTATCCAAACTGATCAATATGGAAAAGGATTTGATATTATGAATAAAATGGGATATAAGGGGAGAGGAACCTTAGGAGTTCAACATAGAGGGTTGTTAGAACCTATTGAACTAGTTTGGAGAGAAAAAGAAGAGAAAGCCGACATAGGTTTTCAACATAAGGGAGAAAGTTCAAGTCCTATGCATGATTTTTGTGCACATATCCATATGGTAGGTTCCAAAAGTGAAGATGATTCTAGGGATTATGAGCGGGATTCCTTTTCTGAAGAATCTTGTCATGACATAGAGGTTGATACCATTCACACTTATGCAATTCCTCCTGAAGTTGAGAATCAAGAACATGTGACTCAAGGTTTGACTTCTACTCAAACATCAAGTGAACCTCAACAATCTAATGTAGAACAAATACCTCCTTACACTCAATGGGTAGGTGAACCTTGGGTACCTTCACGGGTGGGAGATTCTAACCTAGTGTTTAATCCACATGCTTTCTTTCCCATGGAAATCTTAGAGGACTCTAGTGAAGAGGATTTTGATCCTTCTTCCATGGACCATCTTGAAGAAGCACATGTCATAGACCTTGATGATATAATGTATGAACCATCAAATGAATTCATGTCCTTATATACCTCAAATGATAATCCATACAATGACTCCTTGTCCTTAATGCACCCTAAACTTATTGATTGGGATCTTTCCAAGCCAAATGACTTACTATACTTCCCAAATGAAAATGCAATGACCTTATACCTAAATGCGGTTGAACCAAATTCTTCCATCAATGAATTGACTCTGGAAATGATGATGGTGGCAGGTGTTCAACCTCTTAATCTACAAAATGAAAATAAATAATATAAAAAAATGAGAAGGTTTAGTGGTGAAAACCACCATGTGGCAGTGCTAGACCCTAAAAAAGTAAAAATAAAGGATATTTCCAAAGGTGAAAACCAAACTATGGCACCTAAGGAAGAGAGGTTGGACACCTTACCAGCACATGAAGATGAAAGATCACCTATAATTATTGAACTGACAGAAAAGGTTAATATTGGTACCGAAGTGGATCCTAAATTTATTCACTTAGCAGCATCTTTGAGTCCCTTGGAGAGGAAAGAGTTCATCGAATTCTTTCATAAAAAGCAAGTCAACTTTGCATGGTCATATGCTGACATGCCCAGATTAGATCCAAGTTTCATAATGCATCATTTGAATGTGAAACCCAGGGTTAAGCCCATCAAGCAGAAATTGAGAAAAATGCATCCACATGTAGCCCTTTTAGTCAAAGCAGAATTGGAAAAATTACTCAAGGTTGGATTTATAAGAGTAATTGCATATGCATAATGGATCTCCAACATTGTACCAGTTACTAAACATGATAAATCCATAAGATTTTGCATGGATTTTAGGGATTTAAACCTTGCTTTCCCAAAAGATGACTTTCTATTACCTAGCATTGATGCTATTGTGGATCTAACTGCGGGTCATTCTATGTTCTCACTTATGGATGGATTTAGTGCGTATAATCAAATTTGCATTGCACTTGAAGATCAAGAGAAGACAACCTTTACATTCCCATGGGGTACTTTTTGTTGGAATGTAATTCCCTTTCAGCCTCAAAAATGCTGGAGCAACTTATCAAAGAGCAATGACTACCATTTTCCATGAAATGATGCATACCTTCCTAGAAGATTATGTGGATGACATTTTAGCTAAGTCACATGAAAGAAAAGATCACTTACCCATACTTGAAAATACTTTTACAAGGCTAGAACAATTCAAAGTAAGACTCAACCCAAAGAAGTGTGCTTTTGGGGTACAATCTAGAAAACTCCTAGGATACATTGTTTTTGCAAAAGGAATTAAAGTAGATCCTAAAAAAGTACAAGCAATAATGGACATGGACATTCCAAAGAATATTAGTCAAATGAGCTCACTTCAAGGAAGACTTCAATCTATAAGAAGGTTCATTTCTCAATTGGCAGAAAAGTGTCATTCCTTCACAAGGTTGCTACATAAAGACACCATCTTTACATGGGATGATGAGTGTGATAAAGCCTTTACATTGTTGAAAACATACTTGATGAATCCACCCATCTTGATGTCACCTATTTAAGGAAAACCTTTATTACTCTATATTTCAGCAACGGAAAAATCTTTAGGAGTCTTATTGGCACAAGAGGATAATGAAGGAAAAGAAAGAGCTATCTACTACTTGAGTAGAACTTTGATCAAATATGAATTAAACTATAGCTTCATGGAAAGGGCTTGCCTAGCAGTGGTATTTGCCTCTCAAAAGTGAAGACATTATATGTTGATGCATAAGGTGAAGCTAATAGCCAAAATTGATCCATTGAAATACTTACTTAGCAAAACAACTCTAACTAGAAGGATTGCAAAGTGTGTAATGGTGCTTAGTGAGTTTGACATTGAGTATGTTGATAGGAAAGCAATCAAAGGTCAAGTTATTGTAGATCAATTGGCCGACTATCCTCAAGAATCTACATATCCAATTCAAGTGGAGTTTCCAGATTCTGAGATTGTTAATGTGGAAGCTAAGACATGGAATTTATACTTTGATGGATCTTACACCCAAAATGGACGTGGGGTAGGCATTATTTTGGTCACACCACAAGGTTACACAATCCCAAAATCTTACAAGTTATTGTTTCTTTGTACAAACAACATTGTAGAGTATGAAGCTTTGGTCATAGGTATGAAGATGGCCTTGGAATGGAATGTCATAGAATTACAAGTCTATGAGGACTCTCAATTAGTCATCAATCAAGTCAATAATGCATATGCTACCAAGGATGAAAAATTGATACCTTATAAGAAATTGGTTGATGATTGGAAAAAGTACTTTGCTTTGATTACTTTTGAACAAATCCCATGTGACAAGAATAGAGCAGTGGATGCAATGGCTTTCTTGGCATCTTTGCTTCAAATGCCTGATCAAAATGAAATGTATGAGTTTTTGGTGCAAGAATTGGTTAAACCAACATTTGACCTACCTAATACCCAAATTATTGCCCTTTTAAATGAACATGACTCACCATGGTATGGACCCATTTATGCCTACATAAAATACCAAACCTTACCCATAGACCAAACCCATGCTCAGAATTGAAATTTCATAAGACAAGTGACTCGTTATACTATCCTTTTTGACACATTGTATTGTAAGGGTCTTGATAGAATGCTCCTTAGATGTCTAGAGGAAGATGAATTAAAATAAGCTTTAAAATACATCCATGGGAGGATTTGTGGGTCACATTTGAGTGGTTTAAACCTAGCTAAGAAAATCATACGTATGTGGTACTTTTGGAAAACCTTAGAAAGAGATGCTTGTCAGTTTTTCAAAGTTTGTACAAAATGTCAATACCATTTGTCACACCATGGCCATTCTACCAATGGGGTTTTGATTTGATTGGCATGATCTATCCACCTTCTTCAAATGGAGATAAGTACATTCTCACTGCAACAGAGTACTTCACTAAATGGGTTGAGGCCATCCCTTTAACAACTGCAATGGGGAAGCAAATTTCCACGTTTGTCCTTAATCATATCATTTGCAGATATGACATTCCTCACACCATCATAACAGATAATGGAAAATAGTTTAAGAACAAGGATGTAGATGAACTTTGTGACACATTCCATATTACTCATCATTCTTCATCCATTTACTATCCCCAAGGTAATGGATAAGTAGAGGCTACCAAAAAGAATATCCTAAAAATCCTCAAAAGATCGGTTGGTAAGTTCAGAAGAGATTGACACCTTCAAATCAATCTAGCATTATGGGTGTATAGAACTAGTATTCGCACCCCAACAGGAGCTACACCTTTTTCATTGGTTTATGGGGCTGAAGTTGTTCTACCTTTAGAAGTTGAAATATCATCCCTAAGAGTTTTATTGCATGGATTAATCACGGATGAGGATTATAGAGTTGCCCAACTTTAACAATTGAAAATTTTGGAGGAACACCAAACTCAAGCTTATGATCATTTGAAAGTTTATCAGAATTGAATTTCACAAAACTATAACAAGTATATTAAACCAAGAACCTTTCAAGTGGGAGATCTAGTGTTGAGGGAGAATCTAAAAATTAGGTTGATAGAGAAAAGAAAGGAAAGTGGGAAGCAAATTGTCTTGGTCCTTTTGTCATTGTTTCTTCTTTTGGAACAGGGACTTACAAATTGGCTGATTGTGATGGTGATGAATTGCAAGAATCTATCAATAGAATTCATCTCAAGAGGTTTCACACCTGATTAGACGAAAGAGTATCCGAGGAAAGAGCATCAATTAAGAGTATCAGATGAGTCAACATCAACTTTGTACATGAGAAAAAGTAAAAAATACAAAAAAAATGAGAAAAGATAAAAATACAAAAAAATGAGAAAAGTCAAAAATACAAATAAAATGAGAAAAGATCAAAAAAAAAATAAAAATAGAAAGTTCAAAAAGCCAAAAACATTGGAAAAATAGAAAATCAGAAAAAGGAGAAAATTGAGCATGAAGAAATCAAAAACATTTGGACAATCAAAAAATGTTGTCTTGGTGAAAACCTAGCAATAGGCACCTTGGTAGCAAAAAAAAAGAAAAAAGAAATAATGCCAAAAGGTGAAAACCTTGAAATAGGCGCCTTTTGTCCCTTAGATCTTTCCTAGTCACATTTGTACATATTGCCTTTCATCATATCATTTGTCTATATCTTCATTGCATCCGTCATTTGTGCATAAGTCATAATAAAGTCTCAAAGCTGCATTGTTGCATTCTAGGTCTCATTTTTCCCTAAGTTTCACATTGGTTACATTTATCACTTGGGGGCAAACATCATGAATTTTGGTACTAAGCAGATTCAAAAGTGCACAATTTTGGTCACACAACATAAGTAGATTTTTAGATTCAGAGGAGAGATATTTTGGAACCTGTTGTTCCCTTTTCTTGCTATCATAAAACATACTCCTCAAAGGATTCACTCTATTTATCCCTGACACTAATCAAGCATTGAGTAGGACAACAGTAACAAAGTCTTGAGACCTCCTGCACTTTGAGCTCCACAGACTCGGGCGGGATTACCCTTGAAAACTTAGAATAATGAAATCATTAAATTATTCTAGTTTGCTAATGGTGGAATTACAGGAAATGATCACTGTAACTTTTACTAAAACAAACCAAACTGAAAGTAAAGATTGATTTTAATGATGATAATCATTAAACTGAACAAAAATAGACCAGTGCTGAATCTTAGGGCATGGAGTCATCTGTGAATAATTTTAACCAGCATGAATGAAAACTAAACTTAAGGCAATTACAGGATCTGACACAAACATAGATATACCTTATATATCTACCTCAGTACATTTAGCCAGACTAATCGATCAGATTCATTTGCTACCCTGAACTTTGTTGAAATATCTCTAAGGTATATTCTCTCCTTGAAAGAACCCTAGAAGTATTTCATATATCTTCCTTACAAATATATAAATTTAAAATGCTCCTTGAACATTCAATTTAAACAAAATTCAAAATGCTAAAATGAAGACAGAAAATCCACTAAATGCTTCAGAAACTATGAACTGGATTTCATTCAGAAGTCATCATCAATTACTACATTCAATAGAGATTTCCCCAGAAAAACCAGATATATTGGTTCTCAAAACCCAGATTTACAATTGACTTAGTAGTATTCTCGGACAGAAAAATGACCATCTATTTCCCAATAGTCTTGGAATCCTTTTATAGCACTAGGATGCAACAAGCTACCGACATACTGGGAAAGATTAAAAAATTGCTTGCAACAACTTTGCAACGAAAGTTTTGCAACCAAACATAGGTGGAAACTAATTTACAAAGCCTAAACAAATTTTGTCTTTTATGGCTTAACCATATTTGATTCATCCTTTTTTTCTTGCCATCTATCCTTCTTTGATGGTAGGCCAATCAAAAGGCAACAACTTCCACTTTACCTGGCATCCATGGCAATTCTGGTCTCAGACACAAATTTTGCCACATCTCCTTCATCTTTGCAGAATTTTGTGCTCTGTTTTCTATTTCTTCTTTAGTGGCTCTTTAGCTGAAGTAGTGCTATTTCTTCATTCATGGAAAGACCCTTGCGAGTGAGTGGCGCACCCCTTTTATTTAATTGGTCGCATACTCACTATCTGTTCTTGCTCCACTTTTCATCTTCTGCGAGTGAGCGATGACCCAAGTCTTTAGCCTCATCTCATGTTTGTCGCGTACTTACACTCCTTTTATGCTCTGCTTTTTGGGTTCATGTGAGTGAGCGATGCTGTCTTTTGTTACTCGTCACACTCTCGCGAATTCACTTTTTATGTCATCTGAATCTGGGCGATTGAGTGACAATGCATCTTTTCTTTCATCTATTCCTTAATCGCACACTCGCTAGCTATTTTAAACTGACTTTTGGATCTGGGTGACTGAGCGATATTCATCTTCTTTAAATCATACTCTGTCCAATCACTCACTCACTATCCTTTTACTCCTGCTTTCATCTAATGTGCGAGTGAGCGATGCATTTTGTTCTTTGATTGGTCGCAAACTCGCAAACTTTGAAATTCTTACTTCATACCTGACTGCGAGTGCGTGACATCTTTCTTCTTTTAGCTCATCACATACTCGCGAGCTCAAACATCCTATTCTATCACTGATGGTGAGTGTGCGACTGTCTCTTTGCTTTCCTTAGTTTCTCACTCGTGAGCTCTTTTCCTTCCATCTCTGTTGATCGGCGACTGAGCGATGACCTTCTTCTTTTGGCTCGTCGCATACTCGAGAGCTTACCTTTGATCACCTCAAAACATCAGCGAGTGAGCGAGGCATTGAACAGTCTATTTAGTCGCTCGCTCGTAGAATATTATGCATCTTGAAAAGAACTTGTGCGACTGAGCGAGGAATATTGCATATTAGTGTTTCATGCTTTCATCGCGCACTCGCACTGCAAAACACAACAAAGTTAGAACCTATGCAAGTGTGCGACCTATAGGATAGGACCTCATCGCGCACTCATGCAACTTATGACATTAACATAAAATAGTGAGTGGGTATGCGACTGCTTGAGATTTAAACAGGAATCGCTCGGTCGTAGAGCATGAGATAAACAGAATAACATTACAGTGAGTGTGCGACTTACATAACTTTAATCCATCGCTGACTCATAGACCTATTACTTGACCTTAATAAAACATCACGACTGCGTGATTTGCATTGCAAAATAGCTCGTCGCCCACTCACGCGACTTAAAAAATTTGACATGAACTCATCGCGACTGCGCGATGATCTATTATTGCAGCTCGTCGCCAACTCGCACAACTTAAGGACATTTGAAAAAGACCAACGTGATAGAGTGAGTGAGCTAAAAGATGACTTCAAAAAGGGATTTGACCATTTTTTGCATGGAAAAGCATGGGATTTTGAAACAAGAAAGCCCGGGAAAATCAAAAGACCAAGAAATTCAAATTTTACCAACACAGTGCTAACAGAACCTTTGATGGATATTATTGTTCAACCCTAAATAGTTTGATCCTACAACACAATCCTTGAGTTTCATTGAATTATTTTATTAGGATTAAAAAGTTGACAAACCCTAAATGATCAGCATGTTTGGAATTATTTTTGAAAATATTTATACATTTCAAAACACTTGGAATTTTTGATGAGTTTTTCATTGAATTTTTTGAGTCATGTTCTTTTTAGCTAATCAATGATGTTTCGACTAGATTGGCGATGATGGAGACATGATATTTTCTTAACTTTTGTGTGACTATTTGGAGGGAGATCCTTTAACTTGTGTGATTTCATCTAAGGACATGGTCATTAAAGAACCATCGAGGACATTCATATAGGAAGGAGGGTTAACCTTTGTTTGTTCACGCAAAAGGATACCTTGGCTATTCAGATCTTTAATATCTTAATACCAAAATCCACTTGCAACATTGAATCTGATTACATCGGTATTCATACTCCCATAGTTGGTCATTAAACTAGTGAGGGTTGTACTTGGTTTCGCAGAAGGGTACCAAATGAGATGAAAGTCATATTCATATTCTTATGGTTGCAATGGCACCAGTAAGGATTATATCGACTCCTAGTTCCACAATGCTCAATGATGAAAATATATCTCTGTTTGCATTTCTTTCACAAACCTCAAGGACAATTAGTTGCATTGCATTTTTAGGTTAGATTAATTTCATTTCCGTGTTAGTTTAATGGCTTTATTTTTATCATGTTTCCAAGTTCATTTTATCATTGCCCTAAGTATTGCATCCATATCATTGTATTGCATTAAATCATACATCATGAGTAACATCAAAAAATCATATAGAAATAAGTTTCATTGACATCATTTGCATCCATTTATCTATGTCCTACTCTAAAGCATTACATCCATAGCATAACAAAATTAAATGCATCATAGAACCATGTAGATATGCATAAAATAAATCTCATAACAACATCATCAATAAGGGAATCAATGGAAGATCATCATAAATAAATGTCCATCATCAAATGTATATAAAAGATACATCAAAAAAATGATCCATATGTCACAAGTCCTGATCATACTCCACATGATACATCAATACAATATCTAGATATCATCAATCCCAATCTATCTCATGACCTAGCAGGGGCACCTAATCCATCTCCCGCAATACCTGTACCTGAACCTCCTGCGCCATTAGGATATTTGTCACCTGATCTATCCTATGGAAGGTGGTGCTTGACTAGTGATAGCACTGGTAGGTAGCTGAGCTAAGGTAGCCAAGAACTGTTGCAACATAGTCGTAACATGATCCAACTGACCAGTAACTACAGTCATCCCTTCCTATAATCCTCAAACATCCTAAACTAAGCTATCCAAAATGGGAGGAACTGGAGGTGCCTGTGATGCTAGAGGGGCCCGAGGTACCTGTGGTGCTAATGGAAGCTGTGGTATCACCTGTGTTGTACTACTCTATGGATCTACCATTGGATCAATGTATCTCGGAGGAGATGGAGGTCTCTGTGGACCCTGTCCTTGTAAAGGAAACTGTAGAGGAACATGTCTAGCATCCTGAACTCATCTGTGTCTCTGCCTAGTCCACTCTGCACCAACTCTGCCAGGAGCCTATCTTTGTAGAGGTGCCTGTGCCTGTACTTGCCTCTATCTAGGCTGCCCAAATACATCACCTTAGCCTCTAACATGACCACCCCACATCTGAGGTCCTGTAGCTCTCTGTACCCTAGGTGCTCTCTGAACTCTCTATCTTTGAGGTCTCCTTCCATCTCCATCGCAATCATCATCATCACCACCGTCATCATCAGATAGATCATCAACATCTAGAATGGGCTCTGCTGGATCTGTAAATCTAACAAAGCAATGTCGTAAGAACCACTCTTGATACTCAGCAGACATCCCTGCATCAGATACATGACTCATCATATCCCATCTCACAAATCCAAGCTACTCAATCTATGCACATACATATTGATAGTCAACCTAAGCTCCCCACATGGATCACTTTTCCTGTACCCTCGTATAAAGTGCCATACCCTGGGGCATATCCTGTACGTGGCCATACTGATGGAGCACTCTCCTGAAGAAAAATCTCTCTATACATAGTGGTGATCGACCAATCATCCACCAAGGGGAAAACATATAAGGAAACTCATCATCATCCTCTCACCATCCCTCACACCCTAAATATGGCCTCCATGTGACCTGATCAATATCATCAATAGTATGACGCCAAAACTCAACCTTTCCCAAACGATGCTGAACAAGCATACCATCATACAAAAAGGCATATGAATAACCTCAGGCCCATACTTGTGGCGAGACTGGTCTGGTGATAGGGATATGCTCCCAAGTCCATAGCTGTAATAGAACTGCATGTGCTAAGATAGATGCGCTGCGCCTGTATACAATCTCATGTAAATCATGGTAAATCTGGGCCAACACACAGGAGCCCCATTAAAATCTCTGAGGATGTGCAATAAAGTCCTCTAATATACAGCCACATCTGACCAAAAATCCATGACCTCTCCTATTAGGAAGAAATACTCCTTTGATAACTGCCCCTAGTAATGCTGGAAATGTAGGAAATGAAGCAAACTGTGTCCAAGTAATGTAATCATTCTCAATGGTGTTGTCTCTGAACACACATCTGCATACACTATCATCATAAACTAAATCATAGTATACCTGCTCTCCACAAGTTGGGATCCTCAACAATCTGTATACATCCTCTAGTGTGATAGTCATCTCGTTGAGGGGTAGATGGAAAGTGTTATGGTCAGAGTGCCATCGCTCTGCCATAGCTATCAACAGACCTTGGTTTAGCTGAAACTAAGGGAGATGAAGAAGGAATCTGAGACCACATGTCTCGATAGTACGTCTCTCAAGAAGTGTAAGCTCATCGACTAAATCAAAGATCCAAGTAACCACACCCCATACTTGCAACTTATGGTAATGTTCTTACATTTTGAAATAAATTGAATTATATTAGTTCTTTCTATTGGGTGATCATTCTAAGTCAATCAAACACATTAAATCTATCCTTGGTCTATTTTGAGCATATCAACCTATTGTTCCTAACCTCTAGATTTTGAGAAGGGATCAATTTGGCATCTTTTTAATCAATCTGATTGGTATATCAAACATTCATCGATATGATTTTTTATAATATTCTAAACCACTAAGTGACATCATGGAATCACATTTTCTAACTTGGACATCAATCAGGTCATTTTAGATGTTCCATCGAAGGCAATTTATCCTATCTATTTTTCAGTTTTATTCACAATTCTTTGTAGGCGAAACTTGGCTAAGTGTACGCGGATTTTTAGCCCCGTAGTATTGAAAATTTCATAGGTGACACTTTAATCATCAGAGGCGGTGCTTTACCATGCACACGACCTTTTAAATTCCTAGGCAACTTTCAAATTTTCCTAGGCGACCTTGAAATGATAGGGTTTCATGGGTGGCGCAAAACTAATTGGGTTGGAATTTTTTACCTAACTCCTAGGCGGCACTGGATTGCTCCAACATGGATTTGAAACATGTGGAGGTGGCTTTTCACTAACCTAGGTGACTTTTAAATTTTCCTACATGGTGTTTTGCTAAAATCTATCTAAAAAGCATTAAAAACTTGTAATAAATGCTATTAAATGAGCAATAAATGCACTAGGAAGGTTGAAATCACTCACTGGAGGCCTATAGTCAGGAGGTCTCTGATAACGGTGCGCTCTCTCAAACCAATGCTCTCTAATGGGGACCACCATCACTGTCAATCATCTCAGGATCAGAGCAAAATATCAATAGTAAAAAGTGAAAATGAATAGTAAATTTGGGTTTTTCAACCTATTTAAGCTATTTTACCCTAAATTTTGAAGGTTTTTTTTGACCCAGATGGACTAAATTGCATATTTTGCACACTGGGGCATCTTCTGATATCATTTTTTAACATAATTATTTTATCATAAATGAAATCATCTTGGATCTATTCTTCAGCAGTTTCATCCAATTTTGACATCTGCACATCAACATGTTTTCATTTCTAAGGGGGCATCATCATATCATATCTTGGGATTCTGCATCATATCTTACATCAAATCTGGGGCATTAAAAATTCAAACTTTATCAATGAGGTATTCCACATTAGGGTTTCACATCAGAGTTCTGCATCATAGTTTCATATCAAGTTTTGCATCAGGATTTCACATCAGATCATCAATATCAAGTTTTGCATCAGTTAATCAATTAGACATCAGTATCAAATCAATGAGTAGGACATCAAGTTTTCTTTGAATCAATGCGCTTTGCACATCAATTCAAAGAGGGGCATTTGTAGACACCTAAAATTGACTAGGTATCTCTTAAACATTCAAATTTGCAAATCTCAGCCAATCGCCCTAAATCTCATCAAAATGCATCAAAATCATTCAAATAGACATTTATCAAGCAAATTGGACAAAATCGAATTAAAATCAAAGGATTAAATAATCATGAAATCAAATAATCAAATTCAAACCTAAAAGGGATCAATCAAATTATATAATTGATTTTAATTAATTAATTGTATAGTTTTAAATCAAAAATCAAATCCAACCCATTCACCCTTACATGGCTAATTTAATTAAATGATTGAATTAAATAAATCCTAATTTCTTTCAACTCAATTTGATCAACCAATGAGAATTGAGGATCTTGTCTTCTTGTCCCACCCTTTGAGGGCAACCATTTAAATGGTCCCCCCATTTGAAACCATTTGAGGGATCAAACTCAACCAAGCATTAACCCATGGTCAATTCACTCTACCCCTACCCTTGGGAATTTGTTATAAATACAAGCCATTTTGTATGCATTTCATATCCTAAAAAAATTTGAATGCATAGTATCCTTATTATAGGCAATTTGTGAGCATTGAGAACATTGTGAGCAATTAAGAGCATTTTTGATCATTTTTAGATGAAATTTTTTGATTTGAGGAGCATATCATGAGCATTTGAGTTAAAATTCCATATCATTTGAGAGAATTGAGCTAGATTTAGGCATTTTATCTTTAAATTTCTCATTTTAGGATTGTCTTTGAGAGAGATTAAGGCTGAGAGCTCTTTCAACAAAGTTTAGATAGGGAACCATGAGATGTCATCGATTTAATTGAAATTCTTAGGCTAAATTGTTGTTTTCTTTCCATAGAATTGTAGTTTAGAATCCTAATTTCATGAAGGTGTAATTTCTCACACATAGGAGTATATAGTCATGAAAATAAAAACACAGTCAGAGGAGCTACAATAGTGAAAAGGAGCCTTTGATGAGGATATTGAGAAGATTGTAAAAAGGAGGATACTTTGGGTTGAGTGTTTTTCATATCATATGTTTCCATCAATGTCAAAGGGGGAGATTGTTGGAGATTTGCTTCTGTGCAAATAGTTGACTGTATGTTTGTCATTGATGACAACATATAGTATACAACATTGAAATGTATTCACTTTTCAGTATGGATATGTAGAAGCCTTGCGTGGTTGTTTTTATGTTTCAAACATAGTTACTATACCATTTACATACATGCAAATTTAGATGTTCAGTAACAGTTGAGTTATGTTATTCTGTTTACCAGACAGTTTCAAATGATTGTTTTTCAGAAAGCTGATAGTAATTTTATTGATTCTTTAGTTGTGTCTATCTATGGGATATGAGTGTTCAGATTCATGTTTAGTTATGAGTCTAAGTTAATTAACCAAAGGCGCTAATCATTTTTCATTTGAAGCATGATGTTTGGGTAATTTTGGTGGATCCGGCTATGTGAAGTGATGCGTCTATTCAGTTTGAGTTGTGCGGTTCTAATTATGTTGTGTACTTGGTCTGGCCAACTAAAGAAGCATTGAAGGGATTCCTAAAGCCGACAAAGATAATATATTTTAGAGAAGATACTTATAGTAGTTCATATGAAGATCACCATGTGTGAATGATAAGAAAAGAGACAGAAAAAGGATAGAACAAAATACTAATTATTTTGGGACAGTAAAGCCATTTCATTCATTAGATAAAGATCTATGTGAAGAGGCATAGAGTATATACAATTCATTGGAACTGATCAAGACAACCGGTCTACTAAAACAGTTCATTATTAGATATAGTGTATATCTATTTTATTGAAGGTTGTAGCCTTCATCATATTAGCGGTGAGCTTTTGGACAGTGAGTCCTCACCCCTAATAGGGTTATTTGTAAAAGACTCCTAACATGATTCGACCCTTAACAAGGTCACTATACTTATTGTATTGTAAAGAACAACTCCTAACAGGGTTGTAAGATCTTCTAACAGAGATTATTATACTCAAGTACAATTCTTTGTGGGTGCTAATTCCCACTGGGGTTTTTACCTAGTTTGGTTTCCTCGTAACCAAAATTGTGGTGTTCTATATTGTGTTATCTTAAATGTGTATGTGCTTATGATATTCTGTAATAAATTAGAGAAAAGAATTTAACTTACTGATAACTGATTCACCCCCCCTCTCAGTTATCCCTTAGGACTATTCCAACAAAGTGTTAGTTCATTTTTTTTTTCATTCAAATAATATTTAAAACTAAATCACAATTCCCAAAATGAGAGACAAAAAGGAACTAATAGTTGGATTGATCTATGTTAAACATATTATCTTCCTCTAAATTTTAGAGGTACAACTCCCTCTTTGATGTAATTTAATTGTTCTGGGTGTGCTTTCAACCATAAATAAATAAAGGCAAACTAACATCTGTACATAGTTATGCTACATATGCGATTAACAAATTTAATAACTAATAAGAGTGAAAGGAAATGATACAAAGTTCATTTGTTCCACACCCAAAACAAAGAACCAGGAAAATAACAACCCTTTACAAAGTGTGTAGATATTATTGACTCAAATTTCATGAAATAAACACACTATGATCTGATATAAAAGAATGCGCTACCCAAGAAATATTGTAATTGATATAGGAAAAAACACAATAAAATAGAGACACAAATGAACATAAAGTTTCAAAAGAACTCCATTATTTCTTGAGCAAAATTAAAGAGTTCAAAGCCCCTTTATTTCTGTACATAAAGACCATGTTTCTCCCCCTAAAAATGTTGATATTCCTCCCTTACAATTCTAAAAATAGAAAAATACACCTTCCCTGTAGCATAGGCTTCAGAAAGAAAGAGAATCCACTTTCCATAATCTATTAATTACATATTTAAAGACTCCCCGATCCACCTTTTTAGTTTCTATAACTGCTTCTTTTTAAAGAATGAAATGACCCTTTCACATGAAATTTCCGCTTTCAAAAATGATTTAAAACATCTTAAAATGTTTTAAATTATTGTACATAAACAATAGAGAAAGTGAGAAAGTTTTAAATTTCTTCTGCAACTACTATTGAGTAAATTCTCTGTAGATTAATCAGGCATCACGGGGCCATGAAAATTTGTGAGCAGTTATGATAATTAAAATAAAATATGGATTTATCATCCATTTTTCAATAGCTCACAAAATTGAGGTACTTCCTTTGTAAACTGGCTCTACCAACCATATCGCTCCATAGAGAAAAAAACCAAAATAACATTTCATATGAGCTCGTATGGGCATAAAATTAAAACTGGGAGCACTTGAGACCAAAATAATAGGTAAGAAACCTTTAGATTTAAGTAATTTGCAACTATTTTGGATGCATTTTTGGACTTGTGAATCAGTGATGTTAGGAAATGGGGAATTTTTTGAAAGTCAAGAACTCAGGGATTTTTGGAAGTTGAGAAATCAGGGATTTTAGGAACTTAGGAACCCTTTGACATTGACAAATTGAGAATTTTTGGAAGTCAAGAAGTCAGGATTTTTGGAAGTTGAAAAATTGGGGATTTTAGCAACTCAAGAACCCTTTGACATTGACAAATTGGGAATTTTTGGAATTTGAGAAATCAAGGATTTTTGGAAGTTTGGAACTATTGGGAAATCGACCGTTTTAGGAACTCTGGAACTTAAAAAATAATTTTTTTTAAATTTCACCAAGTTAAAAAATGGGCCAACACAGAGCACATCAAGATGCTACATGAAGAAGTGCAAGAGCACATCAACACAATTAATATGAAATATAAGGCTAAGGAAAATCATAAGAGGAGGCATAAGGATTCGAGTTGGAGATGAAGTTATGGTATACTTGAGGAAAGAAATATTTCTAGTGGGGACCTACAACAAGCTGAAGATGAAGAAGTTTGGTCCCTGTAAGATTTTGAAGAAGCATGGTTCAAGGAATGCATATGAGGTAGAGTTTCTAGATGAAATCAATATTTCCCCTGTGTTCAACATTGCAGATTTAACCGAATATTGGGAGGGTATAAAAAAGGTGGAATCAGTACTGGAACAATGTAGCATTATGACACTTTCTTCAAAGAAGGAGGAAATTGAAGCAACCTTGGATAGCTGCATGGGGGTGGAGTACTAGAAAAATGTAGTATGAAGAATATCTGGTGAAGTGGAAAGGAAAACTTGTGGAAGACTCATCATGGATTTCCATGTTAGAGTAAATGGTTCAAAACCATTTCACTCTTGACTTAAATTTACTTAGGTGAACTTATTTATTAGGAGGATTTTATTTATTTGGATATTATATTAAGGAGGACATTGTTGAGTCATACCTTGACTCCAACTCCTCCTTTGATATAGTTGATTCCTACTTGAACTCTAACTCCTTCTAAGATATGGTTGAGTCCAATTTGGACTCTACTCTTATAGAGGATGTTGTTGAGCTCCATTAGGACTCTACTTCCTCCAGGTTGAGACACTTGTCTCAACCTTGTCCATGCCTCATATCATCTCTTGCCTATATAAACAAGCTAGCTTGCATGTATTTGATATAGATTGGAGATATGTTCTCCATACTGCTATATTGGATATACATTGGATATGCTAGGATAACTTAATAGAGATCTCCCTTGATGTTGTTATGACTTTGAGCATATACAACAAGTTTTTCTAACAGTGTTATTCTGCTTATTTTATTTCCAATTATTTGATCTAACACTTTCAATTGGATTCTGGGTTATGTGTGTATTTAGCTGATTCTAACATGGTATCAAATCTTATTTTGAAAGTTTAGATTACTTAGAGGTCTTGAAAAATCTTCTTGTTATTTCTCTTGCATTTTGTATGATATGGAGAACAACAAAGATTTATGAAGATACAATAAGTCTCTATTTTGCATTTTTTATTAATTTCTGGGAAATTGTAGCATTCTGGAAGCATTTATGGTTGTTCCATTGTATTTGGGAGGCTCAAAAACCCCGATTTTCATATAAGGTTCATGTAGATATGATATTGGAAGTTTTGCATGTCATTTTTTTCTTGTTGGATGCATTTTTTACACTACAACCACTTTTTTTACAAGTGATAAAGCAAAATGCTTTCTAGTTTTTTTGTCTCATCAAAATCTATCTGGGTATTAGTTATTTTTTGCATAGAGCTCATAAAGCATGATAAAATCACATCAGATTGCTTCATCCAAACCCGTCACCATTGGATTTTTCTATTTTGCAGTCCATCTTTAGAGGCTCATATATTTCTTAATTGTGATCCTTTTTTCGAGCAATTTTTTTATTTGGGCTAGAATTTCCTGAAGTTTCCAATGGTAGAATTAGTTTTGAATTTTGGTACTGAGATTGATAAGAATTTGTAGATCTTCATGACTGTACATGTCTAATCCTTCATTCTGCAACTTTTGGAGCTTCATTTTGGCACATACAGTGTCAAAATTTTTCAAACGAGATATCGATGGAAAGATGGAGAAGAGCTCCACTTTAAAGGTGGTTTGGATCAGATATTTTTCTATTTTACCCAGTTTTTTGTAGGTTGAAGTTATTTCTTCGTTTTGCCATAACTTTCACTCCAGTGCTCCATTTTTCAAAAACCAGATATATGCCAGAAAGATGGTGAAGAGAAATACACATCTACGGGGTTCATTTTTTTGCAGATTTTATCTCTTGCTCATTTTGTATTAAAAAATATAATTTCAGCCATTATTAGCCTATTGAGGATTGTAATTTGGAAAAGAGCTTTGTAAACACACTAAATTATAAAGTGCCAACTTATAATATTTGGGTGGTATTTTTTAATCTATCAAAAGGGGGGTGGTGTTGTGTACTCTCTGATGTGAGTGTTCTAAGGCTTTCTAGCACTTCATCCAAGAGACCGTATCTTGTCTCTTCTAGGAACCTAATATCCTATACATCCTAATTGGATTAGATGATTAACTAATTCCAATTCTAACTCTTCTCTAAGAGTTTTAATCCTTGTGCTTCACCTTGAAAGACTAACACCTTTTAGTTAGTTCAATTCTTCACTTCTCCTACTACACTTAGAAGGATCTAAGTGCCAACTCCATTCTAGCATTCATGATTCATTGCAGGGGTTCTAAGCATGTTTTAATCCATGCATATGTTCCCATTTGATTCCATTTTTATGGATCTCACGGCTCTTACTAGTCGAGTTCAAAGTTTGTTCTCCAAGAGACCTAATTGGGCTTATTTCCTTGTAGCCTTTTATAGTGACCTTTTCCTATTTCTTTCAAAACTTTCCCAAAGAAGTTGAAAATCCAATCCCACATTTAGACACCCTTTATAATTTTACAAAGGATTTTTTAGGTTTTAGTCTCCTAGAACTTCCATACATAGGGTTCCTATAGTCTAGGTCCAATAGGGCTAATAGGCCTAATTTCTAGGACTGTCTGCAACATAGTTTAAAACTTGCTCAAAACTTGGTCTCATGGATTGGTATGAAATCAATCCTCACTGTAGGTCAAGATATGACCATACCCTATCTATAACTATACTTTTCTCATACATTACTTCTCTACCCTAAAATAAATATTCTATTCTTCAGCACTAAACCTCTAACCAGGCACTGTCTACTCGCCTAGGGCTTAGTAGTAAAAATAGCTCTCCATCTTCCTAAGACTCCTAATCCTAAAAATATATACACTACTAACTCCCCTAACATATACATCCATCCTTAGGTTTTTCCCATGGCTAGATTTCATGGGGGAGCCATGAATCGACTGACTAGTTAGGATAGGACCAGTGAGCACACTAAACACAAAACAATTTAGCTAAGACCTTAGACTAACTCAAAACAATTAAATTACTTAATGAAAGATGATTGTAACTATCATATGAACACAAAAAAATCATTAGTTTGAATCTTTCAATCCATTAGATGGCACTGTCATAATGAAATGCTCGGATTTTCTGAATACAAAGCTGCAGAGCTACTATTCAATATTCAAAACTTGTTACAATGCATGACTACTTTTTTAGATTCGAGTCTTGGGTAACATTAGATACCATATCCATGATTCTAGGGACACTTACTCAATATCAAACTTCCTATTCATAAGGGGATCCAAATATAATCGGATTGCATGTAATTGCAAATGTTGTCATAGCAACCTTTTAGCAACTTTTGGCATCTTTGCCATTATGCCTCCTCCCTAAGTTTTAGGACCTCTAACCTCTTCATTTTGAGGATCCAAGATGATTCATGAACTTAGGGCATCTCTATGACATCATTGATGTGTTTAAGACACATTGAAGACTCTAACTCAAACTCCTAACACTAAGAATTTTAAAAACTACTAACAATGGCTAATTTGGTGACCTTAGTCCTAATGACTAACTCACCTAGCCCACATTGCAATGACCTTGTAAGGTCCAAAGTAAAAAATCTATCTTGACTTGGCCAATGTCAAGTACAATATAAAACATCCTAACTATGGAGGTTAGCCTAGGTGTGCTTGTGCATCACTCTCCTTCTATGTGATTTGTCTCTCTTCTTTTCCGCACAACAAACTTTTTTTCTGCACTAAAATGGATCACCCAACAATATTATTACTCATACCCTATACCTACTATGAGTGGAAGTCTAAAATGATAATCTATTTGATGCAGGAGCATCTTGGGTTTTCAAAGATCCTATATCAACCAAAAAAATGTTTGTTTTGGTTTAGTATCTTGTTGGATATTTCTCGGTAAAGTTCTTGGTAACTTCTTTTCTTGGTCGGTTGAAATAGTTTTGTTTTATCGCTCAGGCTCAGTTAATTCTTTTAGTTGGCTTCACCGACAGGGTCTTGGTGTTTGTTCTTGGCTACTTGGTAATTTTCACCAACTGGTCTCTGTGCTTGGTAGTCTTTCTCATCGAATTGGGTTTCAGACGTTGGATCTTCTAGCTGACATATGCATTTAATTTCTGTAGTGTAATTAATGTTGGGGTCTCTCATCAGGATGCATGTGGACCTAAATATGGGTCTTTTCTATTTCCTTTGTTGGTTCTTTAAAATATTTGGTGCTGACCTCTTTTGTGGTCTCTTGTATATATTTATTTTTTATTCTTAGATTAGGAGGCATGTCTGGTAGAGAAGTTTGATAGAAGATTTGGATCGCAGGTCTGTGACCTCACATGTATGAAGATTATTCTGTAAGATCTGAATGTATATGGCCATAAATAAGAAGGCCTTACAACCTTCCATGTATAATGTTTGATGAAATAAATATACTATTATATTTTATTTCTCTCCCTTCCTATGTTGTTGCTTCCGAGTTGTTCTACAAGTTGGTTTGGATAGCCAGGAGTGCCTTGGGCCCTAGTTCTCCTCACCCTCCTTACATCATGTGGTATCAGAGAGAGGGTTAGATTTGAGGTTCCTTCTTGTGAGCGCTAGTGATATTTTTTGTAGGGTATCAGATTGCAATTTGAACTACAATTATAAAGGGTTTCAAGATGGTTCGTGGGAGAGGAAATGGAGATCCAAGTCTAGATGATATGCTAAGACAATTTTTTGCAAGGTTGGAAGGTGTTGAGACAACCCATCATAGAGGAAGAAATATTGAGGATGTTAGTCATGATTAAGTTGAAGAAGTGCAAGGAGAAGCCACATCTGCACCTATAATGGACCAAGAAGAATACAGATTCTTGTGAACATTGACAAGTTTGAAGTCCACACCCCAGTTTAATCCTCTCGAGTATAGTGGAAAGTTGGATTTAGATGAGTTGATAGATTGGATAACTGAGATGGAGAAATACTTTGAGTATGAGAATGTATCAAAGGAGGAAAAGGTGAAGATTGCATGTACAAATTTGAAAGGTCATGCATCCTTGTGGTAGGATCATCTATAGTTGGATCGAAAGAAGAAGGTTAAAGACAAGATCAAGGTATGGGATAAGATGATAAACAAGTTGAAAGGAATTTTTATACCTTGTGATTACTAGATTAACCTATTTAGGAGAATGCAAAGTTTGAAGCAGAATGATAGCTCAGTAAAAGATTACACCAAGGAATTTTATAGATTAGACATAAAATCTAGACATGCTGAAGATGAAGTAGAAATAATAGGAAGATATCTGGATGGATTAAGAAGTTTTGTATAAGATGAGATCAGCTTGGTAAAGATGAAGAATATGGAAGAGGTATATTAGTTTTCCCTAAAAGTTGAGGATAAATTGAACAAAAGATATGAACAAAGACAAAGAGTAAGAGGAGGTAGATTCCCTAAAGGAAGAGGTAGATCTTATGGTGAAAAAAATAGATCTGATTAGGACAAAAAAAACCAGGACACAGGTCAAGAAAAATGCAAGACCGAGTGGAAAGGTGGAAGCTCATTCCAAAGAAGAGGCAACTACTCCCGAGGTGGTTATAGAAGAAGAGGGTTCCAAGGAACTTGTTAAAATTGTGGTGAGGAAGGACATAGATATTTTGAGTGTACACATGCAAGCAAGAAAGTCGGTAGTAGAAGAAATAAATTGGTGCAAGAAGACTCACCAAATGAACCTGAGAAGGAAGGACACCTAATGGTTAAAAGAATATTATGGAGTAAGAATAATAAGAAAGATCCTATAAGGAAAAGTTTGTTCAAGACCAGATGCAGAGTTACAAACAAAGTTTGGAAGGTAATTATTGATAGTGGGAGCTCAGAGAATTTGGCATCTACACAGATGGTCACCAAATTGTAGTTGAAAAGAATGAAGCACCCGAAGTCCTATTAGATTTCATGGATTAAGGATGAGGATACATTAATGGTGAGTGAAAAATACTTTGTGAATCTGAAAATTGGGAAGTATTATGATAAGGTATTTTTTGTTATTATACCTATGGATTGTTTTCATATTTTGTTGGGTAGACCTTGGAAATATGATAAACATGTTATACATGATGGAAGAGTGAAAAAATATACTATTTGGGTTGATGGTAAGTAGCAAAGCTTGTTACCTTTGGTTGAAGAATTTGTTGGTGAGATATGTGCATCTGTGAAAGTGTTTTTGATGTAAGGTAGATAGTTTGTTAAGGATTTGAAAATGAATGCTATTTGTTATGCTTTGATTCCTAACAAACTGAGTAAGAATACACAAGATAAATATCTTGAAGAAGTTGAGAAATTTCTCACCGAGTACAAAGAGATCATTTCAGATAATGTGGTTTGCCACCAATGAGAGATATCAGTCATTGTATGGATTTGATTCGTAGAGAGATTTTTCTAAACAAGGCACAACACCAGTTGACACCAATCGAGAATGAAGAACTCAACTGAAAAGTTCATGAGTTATTGAAAAAGGGTTTAATCAGAAAAAGTTTGAGTTGATGTACAGTACCAGTAGTATTGGAACCTAAGAAAGAATGGAGAATGGCATATGTGCACTGATTCAAGAGCAATCAACAAGATCATAGTTAAGTATATATTTCCTATATCAAGGATGGATGATATAATGGATTGTTTGAGTGGAGAAAAATATTTTACCAAAATTGATTTGAAGAGTGGATATCATCAGATCAGAATTAGAGAAGGTGATGAATGGAAGACTACTTTCAAGACAAAAGATGGTTTGTATGAGTGGTTGGTTATGCCCTTTGGTTTAAATAATGCACATAGTACATTTATGAGGTTGATGAATGAGGCTTTGAAGAAATTCTTGAATAAATGTGTGATTGTATACTTGGATGATATTGTGAAATTTAGTAAGACTAGAGAAGAGAATTTGATGCATATAGGACAAGTATTGCAGATTGAAAAAGGAAAAGTTGCTGATAAATTTGAAAAAGTGTACCTTCATGAAAGAAGAACTTGTGTATTTAGGTTTTTTGATTTCAAATAATGGTTTGAAGATGGATCCTAAGAAAGTTGAAGCTATACTTAGTTGGCCTACACCTGAGAATGTTAGTGAGGTAAGATCATTTCATGGATTGGTAAGTTTTTATAGGATGTTTATAAAAAATTTCGGTTCTATTTGTAATGCCATGACTAAGACAACGAGAGGAGACAAAAGAGAATTCAAATGGATACATGGAGCTGATAAGTGTTTTGAGACTTTGAAACAAAAGGTTGTTGAATTACTTGTATTAGTCTTACCTAATTTCAATAAGGTATTTCAAGTTGAATGTGATGCAAGTCGAAGTGAAATAGGAGCTGTGTTGAATCAAGAAGGAAAACCTATTGCTTTCTTTAGTGAAAAGTTGAATGATGCCAAAAGGAAATATTATGTCTATGATCAATAATTATATGCTATTGTTTAAGATCTAAAGAAAAGGAGAATTATTTGATGTCGAGTGAATTTGTGTTATATACTGATCATAATGCTTTACAATATTTGGGGAGTCAGAATAAGTTGAATTAGAGACATATGAAATGGGTAGAGTATTTGCAGAGTTTCACATTTGTTATCAAGCATAAGAGTGGAATTTCTAACCAAGTTACTGCATTGAGTAGAAGGATATCTTTGTTGACTAAAATGAGAATTGAGGTTCTTGGTTTTGATGATATGAAGCATTTGTATGAAAATGACCCTGATTTTTCTGAGCAGTGGAGAATGTGTAGAGCACTTGTTCCAAATCAATCATGTAAGTATGATGACTATTTCATTCAAGAAGATATGTTGTTAAATGGTATTCAGTTGTGCATACCAAGAGGATCAATGAGAACTAATCTGATAAAGGAAAAAAATAGTAGTGGTTTGGCTGGACATTTTGGAATTGATAAGACATTGAGTTTTCTTAAGGAAAGGTATTTCTGGCCTCAGTTGTATAAAGATGTTCATAAATTTGTGAAAATTTGTGGATTTTGTCATGTTGCAAAAGGAGTGAGTTAGAATATTGGATTGTATACACCGATTATTGTTCCTGATAAACCTTGGAGTGATATCAACATGGATTTTATTCTTGGCTTACCAAGGACAGTAAGAGGTAATGATTCCATATTTGTTGTTTTGGATAGATTTTCTAAGATGACACATTTGATACCATGTAGAAAAACATTAGATGCAATACATATAGAAAATATTTTATTTAAGGAGATTGCCAGATTACATGGGTTATCAAAGAGTATAATCTCTAACCGAGACAGTAAGTTTGTTAGCTATTTTTGGAAAAAACTTTGGAAGAAGTTAGACATTGAGTTGAAGTATAGTTTTATATTTCATCCTCAGACTGATGGACAAACAGAGGTTGTAAACCAAATTTTGGGTAACTTGTTGAGATGCTTAGTTGGAGACACACTGAGTAATTGGGATTTGATATTGGCACAAGCAGAGTTTTCATATAATAGTTCAGCAAATAGAAGTACTTGAAAGAAACCTTTTGATATTGTTAATGACACAAAAATGAGAGGTATATCAGACTTGAGAGATATTGCTAGAGAAGAAAAGAGAAGTGATGAAGGAGAAATTTTTTCTGAGTTTATGAAGACATTGCATGAAGAAGAGAAACACAAGTTGGAGCAAAGTAATCATAAATACAAGGATAGTGCATATAGATCAAGAAGACATAAGATTTTTGAATTTGGTGATGCAGTTATGGTTCATTTGAAGAAAGGAAGATTTCCTATTGGAACATATGGTAAATTGAGGATGAAGAAATTTGGTCCTTGCAAGATATAAAGAAGGTTTGACGGTGGAAATGCTTATGAAGTATAATTACCCAATGACATGGATATATAATCTATATTTAATATTTCAGACTTGTATAAATATCATGAACTTGATGAAGAAATGACAATACTGAGTGATTATTATAAGAAACAAATAGAGGAAGTTGAGAATATTTTGAAATAGAGAGTTGGTAGAAGTACAAGAGGAAATGATTACATGGAATATATGGTAAAGTGGAAGAATAGACCGGTTGAAGACTCAACTTGGATTTCTCAATCTGAGTTGGATTCAATTTAGGTTGTACCTAATTCATGATTTGGAGAATCATTTCTTTTAACCCCAGGTGTCTGATGCATGAGCACCTTGGGTTCTTGGAAATCCTATATCAACCAAAAATATGTTTGTTTTGGTTTGGTATCTTGTTGGAGACTTCTCGATAAAGTGCTCGGTAACTTCTTTGCTTGGTCAGTTGAAGGCTTGGTTTTTCACCGCTTGAGATTGGTTACTTGTTTTAGTTATCTTCACTGATGGGGTCTCGATGGTTGTTCTTGGCTACTCGATAATTTCACCGACTGGTCTCTATGCTCGGTAGTCTTTCTCACCGAGTTTGTTTTCAGACATTAGATCTTTTGGCCGATGCATCCATTTAATTTTTGTAGCGTAATTAATGTTGGGGTTTGTCATTGGGATGTGTATGGACCTAAATCTGGGTTTTTACTATTTCCTATGTTGGATCTTTAGGATCTTTGGTTCCAACCTCTTTTTTGGTCTCTTGTATATATTTAGTTTCTGTTCTTAGATTTAGGAGGCAGTTTCGGTAGCAAAGTTTGATAGAAGATTTGGATCATAGTTCTGTGTCTTCACATGTATGAAGACTATTCTATAAGATCAGAATGTATATGGATGTAACTGGGAAGTCCTTACAACCTAACATGTATAATGTTTGATGAAATAAATATACTATTCTCCTTTCTTTCTATCCCTTCTTGTGTTGTTGCTTCCGAGTTGTTTTGCAAGTTGGTGTGGATAGCTGGGAGTGCCATTGGCCCTGGTTCTCCTTACCCTCCTTGCATCACTATATTAATAAGTTGGGGTTATTTAGAATAACTATGGGTCTTGAAATTGAACCATCACTGCTCTTAGAAAAACCTAAGTGGTTTAATAGATGTGATGAAACATATGGTACTCTATGCATGTCTATATCTTATGATCTTATTTTTCATGTTGAATCCACTAAAACCCCAAATGATGTATGGAATATATTAGAGGGGTTGTTTAGGAAACAAGATGAATTAAGGGGCACCAATTGGAGAATGAGTTGATAGGGTTAAACCTATGTAATTTTGATACAATTCAATACTTCATCACAAAACTAAAGGCTTTAATATTGAAATTAAAAGCATGTAGGATTGAGAAGAAAGATTCATGACTAATTCTTAGCATTATTTCCAAACTTGGTCCAACCTATTCAGTGTTTGTTTCTACTTTCTATGATACAAAAGTGCTTTAAGAACCAACTATAAAATTTCTTCTCTTGATGAATTTGAAAATGAACTCACAAAAGAGAAATACAAGTTGATTCATATGGGAACAATTAAGCCCTCTAAGTCTCATGCCTTGGCTGTAGATCAGGGTACAAGAGAGAAAAGAGGGCCTTCCAAGAAAGAAAAGAAACAAAAGTACCAAGGAGAAAAGAAGCAAGAAAATAATTTTGCTTCCCCAAGAAGGAGAAAACAATGTGTGCCTATTGTAAGAAACTTGGCCATGATGAACATAAATGTATGAAGAATAAAATTGATCACTTGTCTCATCTTCTTGAAAAGAAAAACATCAAGGTGCCCAAATCTGTCAAGTCAAGTTCATCTGAAGAGTCTACAAAGGACACAAGTAAAGAGAAAGAAAGGGTATGGACCTATTTTTTGTTTCCTCACAACCTGTTAGCCCCCATTTGTGCTTAAAATTTGAGTCATCTTAATTCCTATCAAGTTCAATTATACTTGGTTCTCCTGGGTTGGGATCTTCAGTAATCCTTGGTTCAAAGAATGATGATTTGTTTCAAGTCATTTTAGGCCCTTCTCAATATTTTTCCCTTTCCCTCTGAATTCCTTGAACTTTTTGAATCTCGGTGAGAAAATTTCAAGGGAGTTCAAGTAAGTTCAACACTCTTGAGCCATGTCCAAGTCTTTTTAAATTGACAATTTTTCTAAGTATTTTGCAGCTACTGAAAGAAAGGAATTTTGAACATGCGAGATAAAAGGTAGAAAAAATATATGTGTTGAACCAATTTGAAATTTTTTCAAAGTAGTTCAACGATGTTCAAGCGGTACATTTGAGTTCAAAAAAGAATCTTCTCCTAGGAATATTCCTTGAACCTCTTGAATAGAGATGAATTTTGTTCAAAGGGATTCAAACTCTCTGGAAAGTGTAGGGAATGATGCATGAAATGATGGTTAGGTAATGCCAAATCATCCAAAGATCTTGTCCTACTTGGAAGTGATGTCACAATGCTGCCAAATGAAAAGGGTAATTATGACAAATCAAGCTTTGTGTAATCTAGCACTTGCATGCATTAAATACTCTCATGCGGAAGTCAAATCCCTGTCAAGTCACATTATATAACATAATGCCAAATTTAATGCCGTATTTGGCTCCTCAACATTTAAAAGAGAATTGGTAATCTTTTGTATCCTTCGTCTCACTTATTTTTAGAAGTTAGAGCAACATAACAAGTTTCAGCACTAGTGAAGTTGGTTTGTGACTTTGAGGTGAGTTATTTTCTACTTCTGTTTGAATTTGTGAAGCTGTGAGTTTATCTAGCCCCCTAATGCTGTGGATTTTTTAGTTCATAAATCATGAAGTCGACCATGCATCTTTTTAAAAATGTTTTCATCTTAGCATGTGGAGGTCTGATTATTAGTGATAATGATTTACGTGGGGTATATTTAGAAGAATTAAAGGAAATATTTCCAATAATATGGGTGAACCCTACATTCTTGAAATTTTGAGCAGTGACTTGCTAGAGGCGGTAGCTTTCCCGCCTAAAACTCCTTGTCCCAAGTTGGTTAGGGAATGTATATGAAGATATGACCCTATCTTAGAGACCATTAAGAGAAGAAATAGAGAAACCCTTTTGGCCATAAATAGGGAGATGATAGCAACAATCTTTAAGATCTCAGGAGACATTTTTGTAGACTTCTCCCCCACCCAAGCCATTGTGAAATTAAATGAAGATAAAGAAAGACACAAGAATAATGTGGCCAAATACTGGTTGTTAAAACTTCAAAGAGATGGTTCTAGGTTGCCTAAAAATCCCATTAAAGACCATATGAAACCTCATGCACATGATATCATGCTCCTACTTCATAGAGCTAGAGGTTTAGCTGAGGCATATGATTTTGGAAAATGGATTTACTATTATGTGTAGATTATATTGGATGGGAAGAAACAGTTAGACTAGAGTGAGTTTATTGTTGACTCAATGAGATCAGAAAAAATTAACATGGTGAAAATTTATGGGTAGAATTTCTTTGTGTCTTCTTATTTAATTTATTGTCTTGCTTATGTTGGGGAAATAAAGGGCTTTCCGCATGAACCATCTCTGGAAGATATTGAACCGCCTCACAATAGGTACTAATAATCATGCCAAAGCTTCTCCTAGGAATAGTATATTCAAACTAAGGATTACTTTTCCTATCATTAAATGAATTTAAATTGTCAGCCTAGGGATGTATACTTGAAATGTGACAACACAATATGTGCACTAAGTTTCTCAAAGAGTCATACTACCTATGCTGTAGGAAGTAAAAATACATGAAAGAAACCTATGCTATTTCTGCAGGAAAGGTAAACGCACTTGACTACTTAATTCAATTAATTTTGAAAACTACAAACTTAGTTTAAACATATTCTATCAACCCATAGCATTCACCTTAATTATCCTTGCAAGTGTTGTAGGAACATACATGAATCTAATGTTGCATAAATGAAACAGTAAACTCCTATTTGAAATGCTGTAAATATTGAAAGTAAATCTAATATACTCTTGTCTAGTCCACCTCCCAAGTGGGCCCCCTTGGTTGGATTCTACTAACTACTAACACAGAATGTAAACCAAAATCACTTCATTATATTTCAGAAACTGATTACATAAGAACAATGCCCAAAACTAGAAAAGTAACTTGCTGTGCAAGATGCAACAATATATTTTCCAAAAAATTCCGAACTCACAAACTAACAATAAAATCCCTATAAATAAAGGATTGATGCTTATTCAAAACATAAAGATAAGTTCTGACTTAAATCTTGCCATAGAAGAAAAAGGAAATGTGATAGCCCATGACATAATGTAATAAAGTTTGCATGACTGATTCAATAGGATAATGAGCTCTAAGGAAATATAGCAGAGCTATACTCCTATATTCTCTGAGAAGGTGGCTCCCCCAATATAGCAGGTGTGTCTCTCGGTGCCATGATGATTCTCTCCATCATAACTAGACTTCAATATTTCTTCTTTAATGCTACCGACCACTCTCTAGCTGCTTCTTTTTCTCTAGCAGGTTAGTAGCATGCGAAAATGTATACAAGTAAACTATTCAAATCAATCCAAATATTAGAACACACATTCTGATAGCTATATGAAATATTAAAGTATATTTATAAATTTTGGCAAAACATGTCATAGCTAACTACCCATGGCTTGGTGATTCTAACTGTACTTATCACAATTTCAAATAGTTATAGGTTCACAAATGTCTTGGTAATATTTTAAATAGAGAATCAAGATAATACAAAACAGAGATAATAAATTGTCTCATCATCTGCCCTCGGCAAGTAAACTGCTTGTCCTCAAGCATTGCGTTTCTTTGTTATTCATCATAGCTCCTCGACCTTTTTCCTTCCTCTTCTTCGGTGCTTAAAGGTATAATAGAAGCCTCTAGTCTTTTTCTAGACATCCACCCTTTAGTCCTCCTATAGTTGATCAAGCCTTGTAGCATTGGCATCATAAAGCGACCATAGGTGGCTGCATTGTAAGGGGACACTAGAGCTCATCTCTAAACTGCCTGCCTAGCTGGATATATTTTGGTGCTCTATGGATCATTGCCTCAAGATTAATAGGGCTATGTGGCTCTAATTTATTGAATGCTTCTGGCAGTCTATTCCACCTACTTCTGGCACCAGCTAGGGCTCTCTAAAAAACAAAGTAGGATATTCCCTCATATTCTGCATAGACCTCTCCCTTGATATTAAATATTTTATTCTTTGTTTGTGGTTTTATACTTCCATAGGTGAGGTTGAACCAATCCCTGAGGAGCACATCAGGTTTGTTGCTTTCAGCTCTTAATGGTAATGTTCTGACTTCTCCCAATCTCTATAGTTGTCTAACTATCTTTCATAGTTGACTTCATTATGCATCTAGGACATTAATTCCCTCATGTGTATATCCCTAATATAATAAAGGATTCCATTCAATTTCTCTTGGGATAATGAAGTTGTGCATGTATAACTCACAGAGTAGGTTCTGTTGCCATGAAGGAAGGGTTTGATATACGCCATAGAATTCCTAGGCCATTTTGAACTTAGAGTCTATGTTCTTTAAGGTCATCATAAGTTTAAACAAAAGGAACTATTCTTTTAATCAAATAGCATAGACCCTAGGAGGAGGTCTACAAGTGATAATCTGATCAGCCAACTTTAGGGCATGATCCATTATTTGTTTTTTCTTTACCAATTGCTCCTTTAGGTCTTCTATTTCTTCATCTTAGTCTTTTATTACCCTTTGCATTCTCTTCTTTTCAGCTTTCCATATGGTTGTTTTAAAAACAAATTTATTATATAAGCCAAAGAGGAGTGATTTAAAAGTGGGTGGACCACACTCTTCTATCTGATTGTTCTACCTCCTCTATTCTCTCCATGCT
The DNA here is from genome assembly GCA_018584345.1 of Thuja plicata. Classification (NCBI taxonomy): domain Eukaryota; kingdom Viridiplantae; phylum Streptophyta; class Pinopsida; order Cupressales; family Cupressaceae; genus Thuja; species Thuja plicata. The sequence goes on from MU224437.1 coordinate 2,454,214, forward strand.
TTCCCTAGGTATCTAGTAAACCAGGTTCTTTGATAAGGCACTAGGGAGTTTTGTGAGTGGGTTGACTGGTGAGGTATTTGAACTTCTTCCTCATTACTTTCTGGGTATTTTGATGGCTCTCTTGGGGGTTGTTCTGACATACAATAGGTAAATTATCACATTTCTCATTTAATTTTTGAGGAATATCTGGGATTTCAGGCAGAGTTGGGGAATCATTTGGAACATATTGCACATGGGGTTCTATATTAGCTTTTTTGGGAGAAACAAATTGGCTTTCTGGGGACACTTTAGGAAGTTGTCCTCTCACTCTAGGACTTCTTCTCATGGGAGTTTCCTCAACCTCCATATCCTTATTTCTACTAGCTTTATTTGGTCTCTCTGCTACAGGAGCCAGTTTTCTTTTCTTTCCTTTTGAAGCTGTGGGGTTTTGTGGTTCGGTTGTAGGAACATAAGATCATTTTCCTACTTTTCATTTTCCTTTCTTTTCAGCAGGGGTAGGTAAATTTATCCTATGAGAAGGTGAAGGCCTATTTTATTGAGATATTTTGGGTTCTATTTCTTGGTTGACTTTCTCAACAACTAGTTTAGTGGGTGCTGCATCATCATTGCTAGTTTGCTCAATAGGATCAACTTGAGGTTGTAGGATTTTAAGTTGAACATACTCTGACCATGCCAGAGGAGAGGCTTCCCTAAGGAATTTATCTATTATAAATTTGATTAGGGCATGGTGAGAGATATAATTTGCATTCCCCTTTTGGGTTTCCTTAGAACTGATACTTAGCATGTTATACAAGAAATTAGGAACATTTACTGGAAGATTATGCCTTATGTAGCTAAGTAACTTGAAATGATGTGCATGGAAATTTGAAAATCTTCGCTCATAGGTCAAATACCTGATAATGTTTGTTTCCATCTCATTAAATGGCAGATGAAGAGAAATTTGTTTGCACCCTTGCTTGTTAATCTCCAGAGGAGGGTCACCGTAAAGGGTAAACTGGGCTCGTGCTGACCTGACATCATGCACATTGGGGAAATGTTCCCCAATTTATGGTGACCCAGTTACCTATGATATTCATTCTTCTATCACAATAATCACTAAACCCCATACGGTTGATTTCCCTTCCTTGAATGTATTTGTGAATTCATCTGCTACATCTTCATCAAACTCTATTAATCTCAAGAAATAACCCAACCAACCACATGCATTAAACCTCCTCACTTCTTCAACATTTGTAAGAAAAATGCCATGAACTACTGGCTCGTGCTACTGCAGATGCCCTCCCATTTATTCCAAATATTTGCCTCCAAATTTCTACTATAGCTTAAGCTTGTCAATTTTTAACTCTTCTACTTTGTAATTGATGATTACCTTATTCCCTTTTGAATTTCAAACTGCTCTTCTTGAAACTACAGACCTTTCTCTTGCAATCTTCTGTTGTTCTTGACATAGACAATGATAATGGTGCTTAACAGAAGAAAGTAACTCTAATTGTGAGTTGCCACATAGTTTAATTATAGTCATTTTGGGTCACATCAAGTCTGAAAATCAGGGATAATTTGGGAATAACAGTAAGCCACTTGTGTGAGATAGTAATGAGATTTAATGAGACAAGGCCAAAGTACAAATTTGAAGTGATGGGAAATATTTACGAGAAATGACAAGAATAATTAGAAATGAAAAAATTAATACACTTCCCCGCCCCCTACAAAATGAAGAAAAGTATCCACACTTGTCACACTTGGAATGAGGTGAGGAACTGGCTTAATGCCGTAATCATAGATTTATTGCAATACTAGATATAATTACCTAAATCTATGTGATAAAAGTGGAAAAAATTTGAGAATTTTATACCTGTCATTCATTTATCACACGCGCAATAAAAAAAGATGGCAAGAGTGGAATGATGCTGGCAGCTTCATACATCATCTGATGTGGCTCTTATTTGAAACATAGAACTAAGAAGCGACAATGATGTGGAGGATGGGTGGATGGAAGATAAAGAAATGAAATGTGCTGAAAAGAAGAATATAGAAAGTGAATGGAGAAATAGACTTTATTTTAACATGAAGTGTTTATTATGGGAATACTCAAAGGAATTCTATGTTGAAGTTGTAGGAAGAAGGTTTGCACCCTCTGTTGCAGGAAGTATTACCTGTTTCTCATTTGGAGTTGGATGTCTAAATTGTTGCAGGAAGTCGTATTTCATCTGGGGTGGATGATACAGATGAAGCCGATGCTCGTTGACCAATAAATTGAAGTGTACTAGGTCAATAGTTGTCAATTGGATTTCTCCATTGGTGAAGACATGACTTATTTCATATGGGCCCAACCAACTTGTCTGCAGCTTGCTTGGTATCTCTTTGAATTTGGAATCATACAGTAATGCCCAATCATCAAATTGAAACTATTTTCTCTTAATATGGGTGTCATGCCACTTATTCCTTTGTTTTTTACTATCTTAGTGTGCTCCAATGCATATTTGCGCATTTCATCCAAGGAATTGAGATGCAACATTCATTCTTTCTGTACTGCAGGAAGGTTGATGTTTAACTCCAATACAATGTGCAATGTTTTGTGCTCGAATTTAGTTGGTAACATTGTGGCCTTCCCATATAGTAATTCAAATGGTGCAAACCCTGTGGTTGTTTTACATGTTGTTCAGTATGCCCAGACTGCTTCTGAGAGTCTGCTACTCCAATCTCGGTAGTGTAGATGAACTATTTATGTTAAAATGACTTCGATCTCTCTGTTTGTAACTTCTTCCTAACCATTGGCTTGAGGATGATAGGGACTGGACTTCCAATGTCTGATATTGTATTCTGTCATGAGTATTGTTATCAGATTGGATGTGAATTATTCTCCCTGATTAGTTACAATCTCTCTTGGCACACCATAACAGGTGAAGATTTACTCATACAAAAACTTTGATGCCTTATTATCTTATGCATGCTTCATGGCTTTTACTTCCACCCATTCAGTTAGATAACCGGTGCATACCAAGATGTAGGATTTCCCATTATATGGAGGGTCTATGGGACCAATGAAATCCATGTCCCACTTATCAAATGGTGTCACCACCACTTGTAGATTTAAGGGAATTTCATCTAATTTTGTTAGACGACCCATCCTCTAACATTAATTGCATTTTTTTGTATAATTGACCGCATCCTTGTGAAGTGTGGGCTAGTAGTAACTTGTTGTTAGGATCTTCAGAGATGTTCTCTTAGCTGCAAAGTGTCATCCACATGGCTCATCATGACAAGAATGGAGGATATCATATGTCTCATCTTCCCACACACACCTCCTCATGACTTGGTCTGGACTAGTATAAAATAGTGTGTTGTCAATCCAAGAGAATTGGAAGCTTTTCTCTACAAGCATTCTTCTCTCCTTAAGTGATAAATGTGTGGGCATTTTGTCAGCTGCAAGGTAATTAGCTATATTATCATACTAGGGACTTGTGACAACAATATGAAACAAATGCTCATCAAGGAATGTGTCATCTATCATAGTAGTATCATTGGAAACATTCTGGAATCTAGATAAACAATCTACTACCACATTTTCTTTCCCTAGTTTGTCAATGATGGTTATATCAAATTATTGCAAAAGAAGAAGCCATCTTGCTAACCTTCCTAAGATGGCAGGTTTGTTCATAAGATACTTGATTGCTGCATGGTCAGTATGAACAAAGATAGGATAAAGTGTTACATAATGGTGGAATTTATTCAAAGCATACACTACTGCCAACAATTCCTTTTTAATCACTGTATAATTTAACTTTGGTCCATGTAAACTGTTGCTGATATAGTAAATTACATTTTCAAAGTTACTAGACTTTTGTCCTAAGACAAAACCTATTGCATAGTTAGTATAATCTGTATGTATGTGGAATGGTAAAGACCAATCAGCCCCCCTAAGTACCATTGCAGTTGTTAGAAGTGAATTGAGCTGTAGGAATGATTCGTCACAGGATTTTGTCCATGCAAACTCAGCCTCTTTTGTAAGAAATGTATATAGAGGACTAGCTATTTGAATAAAGTTTTGAATGAAATGCCTGTAATAGAAAACATGTCCTAAGAAGGATTTAGCATATTTTTTCTTAGTAGATGTAGGCAATGTGAGAATTACCTATATTTTTGTAGGGTCTACTTGGATGCCAACTTTTGAGATGAAATGTCCCAACACTACTCCTTCCTAAATTAGCATGAAAAATTTATCACTATTGAGAGATAGGTTGTATTCTTGAAATTTGATCAATACTTTTTCTAATTTCTTCAAATCCTCCTCAAAATTAACACCAAATATAGTGAAGTCATCCGTGTATATTTCCATACAATCATGTGATATGTCAGCAAAAATACTGATTACAACTCTTTGGGAAGTAGCTGGTGAATTACAGAAGCCAAAAGGTAACATATAATATGCATATGTTCCCCAAGGGCATGTAAATGTGGTCTTCTCCTGATCCTCTAGAGTAATTCCGATCTAGTTATAACCGATGTATCCATCCAGAAAAGAGAAGTACTTCTTTCTAGCTAAAGTGTCTAGAACTTGATCAATAAATGACAATGGAAAATTATCTTTCTTTGTGGCATTATTCAATTCCGTATAATATAAAAAGATTATCCAATCCCCCCCCCCTTTTTAGGAACTATGACCAAAGGTGATACCCATTTACTATTAGAGATTGGATATATAAAACCAACATCGAACAATTTTTGCAACTCAGTTTTGACTATTTCTCTCAAGGATGGATTAATTCTTCTTTGAGGTTGGCAGAGTGGTAGGATGCCTTCATTGATGTAGATTCTATGTGTGCAGAGCTTTGGGTTCAGGCCTTTCATGTCTCCATAATCCCAAGAAAAGGATTTTTCATGCTTACACATGAGTTTAGTTAACACTGCCAATTGTTATGGTGACAACTTATTGTTAACATGAAGATTGTGACTAGGTGAAAGTTCTACATTAGTTGTTATCTCTAACATTGACACTTCAAAGTTTGGGCTTGTAGCTACTTCACAGGGTAGTAATTGATTGATAATATCAGGTGTTTCTAGAAAAAAAATAGTCCTCATAGGTACATAACTATAGAACATAACTTCCATAAATATATTTTTCTATGACACACTCATTGGTAAGGATACATTGAATCACATCATCTTATTCTCATGTTTTTAGGAAGGATTTCCTATGTAACATCATTAGTTGAGAAACAAAATTTAGTTCTTCTTCCTCATCTCCCAAATCTGGACAAATAGGTGTACTCAAATCTGGTTGGGGTTGGGTAGGATGAATAATGCTAGCTTCTTTATTGCTTGGCCATTTGAAATTGTCATGTTCTCTGATCTACAACTAATATTGGCATTAGTGGTGGCTAACCAAGATTTTCAAAGGATAAATGGATAACCAACAAAGTTTACCTTAGGTGATATTATTAGGAAGTCTACAGGATATTCCCATGAATATAATGTGACTGCTATATCCTTTATGATGCCATCTGGGTTACATTGGAACTATCTACATGTTGTAAAATTGTTGGCATGGTTCTCAATCCCTCTATACTCAACCTATACACGGTATCCTTAGTCATAACATTTATAGCTGCTCCCAAATCAATTAGAGCATTTTTCACAGATTGACCATTAATTATAAGATCAACAACTGGGCTTCCAGGGTCAGAATACTTTGGTATGACTATCTTTCCCAACATAATATTTGCAAGTTGTCCTATAACATGGACTGTTTGAGGATCCTTTTTCTTACGTCTAGGATTTTTAAGGCATGCTTCCTTAATAGATTTTATATAAAGAGGAACATCTTTGATAGCTTGGAATAGAGGAATTTGGATATGCATGTTTTTCAGCTGCTCAAGGATATCAAATGGTGTTTTTTCTTGGGTTATAGGGTTTTCCATGCTAAGCCTTTGTGGAAAGGGAGGATTAATTGAGCTGTGAAAATCATTTTTACTTGGTATATCAGTTGGTTGGACAATATTTGGGAAAGTAACTTCTAGTAGTGGTGCTGATGTTACAAGAATGTTTGGAACTTCTATTATAACATGCGATTTAGGTGTAGGCAGAGTAGTACCAGATCTCAAATGGATATCAGATATCTCTAGTGCATATGCAGGATACTACTGAGTATCAATGGAATACATTGGTTGTTGTTGTTGCTTTTTGTTAGGATTAGGCTGAGGCTGAGTAGGTAATTGCATTTGCTTTGGAGTAGGACATGTGGCTATAGGAGGTGGCATTATTGCCGGTTGAGATACTGGAGGTGGTAAGGGTGGATAACTAGGATTTTGATTAGGCCATTGTTGAGGCCCTCTCTATTGGTTACATGATTTCCAATGTAGACGTCCAAAATCATCCTTATATTAATTTAATTAATATTCTCATAACATTATAGTTATTTTTAATTAATTATATTTGTTATATTCTTCTATCTATTTAATTAATTTATTTAATTAAATATGATTCACCTTCATAATATTTAAATCTTAATTTAAATATTATTCCCCCTTTTAATGTATTAAATCTTATTTATATACATCTCCCTCATTATCCCTTTTAAATAAATTTATAATTTATTTATTCCTCCACATGACTTAATTCTAATAAACCATAATTAATCTAAATCTAATTTGGATTAAATTAATTTGAACCTAGATCCTACCCTACCTCACATCATTCTCACCAAATAGACCTACTCACTAATTAACTAAGGTTAATTAGGCTAATTTATTGATTCCTACACATATTAGTCTTAATTATTTTCTCACACATGTGTGAGCAAATTTCCAAATTTGACTTTTCAAAATGATGCTAATTTGGTGCCAACAAGGTTTCTTACAACCTTGATAACACTTTCTTACACTTTCTAAAAGTGTTTCATTGGAGTAAAACTCTTACAACTCTTACAAGATCCTTCACATGTGTACTTTAAGTACACTTTGATCCATCACATCACAAGTTTCTCACACATGTGTGAGAAAACTTGGCCTCTTGCATGGATTATGTGTCCCTCATGTGGCACCTATGTGGATGCCACATGAGCTCCACCTCAACCAAGCCCTCTCCTTCCTTCTAAAAATCTATAAATAGAGGCCATCGCCAAGAGCAAATCATCTCCATTTTATGCATTGTTATCATGCTACTTTAGCTCTAGAATTCTAAGTTCATGTTTATGTTTTATGCTCTTATTTCATTTTGAGAATCTAGATATTAAATCTTAGGTTTAATGGAATGAATCTAATTTCTTAGCTTAGATCTTGCATACCATCTTAGTAGTAGTGTTTGCATCTTTATCAATGGTGAAAGCTAGAGACAAGTTCCTTATACTTGTTCTTGAGTTATTAGCTCATCCTTTTCATGCATTTTGAGTGGGATTTTAATATTGTGTTGGGAGAGCACACCCACATACTTCTCTAAGAGAAAATCAACAAGGCATTGGGTACCCTTGTTTAGCTCATCAGAGGTTGTGATGGAATTCTTTATTTTAGAGTATGTTTAGACGTGTTAGTGTATTTTATTGATTTATATCTCTAATGTTTGCATGTCTGAGCATGCTCCCAACAGCTAGGTTTCCAACACATACAACCAATTCCCTTGTGGTGGTTGCCATTAAATTTGATTTTGATTAGGCCACTGGTTTTGCTATTGGTTAGGCCACTGGTTATTCCAAGCAGGTTGGGAGTACTGAGAAGGATTTTGATAACTCTAGTTTTGCCATTGATTATTATAAGGACTAGAAAATTTTAAGGGATCCTGAGGCATACCTTTCCTTGAAGCCCATGGCCGATGTTGAGAAACAAAGAACACTTTCTCATTGTATCCTTCTATTTTCATGTACTCAATAGGCAGGTGTTGGTTCTCCAAGTTCGCCACCAACTTGCATCCAAAATATTTCTTTTGTTTGTGGCAGTGAGGATAATACTTAGCTAGCCGTGCTTTAGCATCTGCATGCTTCTTCTTGGTAGTCATGGTGTCTAGAAACATTATTAATGATATCTTGCTTGAAATCTAAAAGCAGGTTCGAGATCTCCATCTTAGAAGTGCCCAAGCTGTTCCCCTTAGTAACTATAGACTGAAATCCTCTACCCTTCTTTACAGTTGATCTTGAATAATTGAGGCAGATTTTCTTAAGGTCATCCTAAGAAGATTGAGATATATCTCCTCCAACCATGAGGTCCAGTGCTTCCAGACAACTATCATTTACTCCCCACAAGAAAATGAGTTTCTGTGAATCATCCTCCAACACATATTGTGGATTCTTCTATATGTTGTACAAGAAGCATGAAACACAATCTTCCAAAGTTTCATCCTCCTTCTATGACATTCAAAAAATGTCATCTCCTCTTGGGTCACCCACCCTTGTAATACTCTTTGTACTTCTGCAGAAATATAGTCTGCATTTCATCCCAGCTGGTTGATGCATTAGCTTCTAAGCCCATAAACCACAGTAGGGTGGACTCCTTCAATGTTGCTAGAAACAACTTGAGCTTGTGGCCATTGGTGTTGTAGTCAAAGCTTCGACATAGAATGTCAAACTCAAATAAAAAGGTGTCGGGATCTTCAGTTATTAGGCCATAGAACTTTGGGAGTGCAGCAGTGGGTATGTTTTTGAGATTAGCATTGTTGATAAGGCTTAAAAGAGAAAATGGAAATGTAGGGTGTGCCATTATTGGAGGTATTTGAAACTAGAGTTTCTGCTGGAAAGGAATATTAGCTATAGGATTATGGCCAACAAGTGCACTTGGAACATAATTGTCAAGAAAACTAGCCAAAATTTTAGCAAAGGTCCGAAGGCCAACTAGATCAAAATGTGCTTCTTCAGAGGAAGATGCTATAGGAAATTTAGGACTTGTGTCAACAAAAGGTAATTCAACTTCTTCAACTTCTTTGTTTAGATTTGTAGACTCTCCTGGAAGAAATCTGCCATGTACATATCATCTTCTTCCATGCTATGGATTCTTCTACATGTTGTACAAGAAGTGTGAAACACAATCTTCCAGAGTTTCATCCTCCTTCTATGACATTCAAAAAATGTCATCTCCTCTTGGGTCACCCCCCTTGTAATACTCTTTGTACTTCTATAGAAACATAGTCTGCATTTCATCCCAACTGGTTGTTGCATTAGCTCCTAAGCCAATAAACTATCGTAGGGCGGACTCCTTCAATGTTGCTAGAAACAAATTGAGCTTGAGGCCATCAGTGTTGTAGTCAAAGCTTCAACATAGAATGTCAAACTTAGATAGAAAGGTGTCAAGGTCTTCAGTTATTAGGCCATAGAACTTTGGGAGTGCACCAGTGGGTATGTTTTTGAGATTAGCATTGCTGATAAGGCTTGGAAGAGGAAACAAAAATGCAGGTTGTGCCATTACTAGAGGTATTTGAAACTGGAGTTGCTGTTGGAAAGGAATATTAGCTATAGGATTATGGACAACAGCTACACTTGGAATGGAATTGTCAAGAAAATTGGCCAAAATTTCAGCAAAGGGCCGAAGGCCAATTGGATCAAAATGCATTGCTTTAAAGGAAGATACTGCAGGAAATTCAGGACTTGCATCAACAAAAGGTAATTCAACTTCTTCAAATTTTTTGTTCAGATTTATAGACTCTCCTAGAAGAAATATTCCATGTACATATCATCTTCTTCCTCTTCGATGCATGCAAGTAATTTTACAAACTTGTGAATCAAGTTCATGACTGCAAACTTCTATCTAGAAAGTAGGGAACTATCTAAAAAATGAAAAAGTGACTCAATAACGTTCTTAGCTTGACACCATCCCCAACAACAACACCAAAAATGAACCACCTCACAATAGGTACTAATAATCATGCCAAATCTCCTCCTAAGAATAGTATATTCAAAATAAGGATTACTTTTCCTTTCATGAAGTGCATTTAAATTGTCAACCCAGGAATGCAAACTTGAAATGGGACAGCACAATATGTGCACTAAGTTTCTCAAGATTCATACTACCTATGCTGCAGGAAGTAAAAATGCATGAAAGAAACCTATGCTATTTCTACAGGAAAGGTAAACACACTTGACTACTTAATGGAATTAATGCTGAAATTGCAAACTTAGTTTAAATCTAATCTATTAACCCATAGCATTCACTATAATTATCCTTGCAAGTGATGCAGGAACATACATGAATCTAATGCTGCATGAATGAAATAGTAAACTCCTATTTGAAATGTTGTAAATACTAAAAGTAAATCTAATCTAATCTAATCTATTCCACCTCTTAAGTGGGTCCCCTTGGTTGGATTTTGCTAACTACTAACACAAAATGTAAACCAAAATCACTGCATTATATTTTAGAAACTGATTATGTAAGAATAATGCACAGAACTAGAAAAGTAACTTGCTATGAAAAATGCAACACTATAGTTTCCAAAAACTTCCAAACTCACAAAACAAAAATCAAATCCCTATAATTAGAGGATTGACGGTTATTCAAAACATAAAGATAAGTTCTTACTTAAATCTTGCCATATAAGAAAAAGGAAATGTGATAGCCCATGACATAATGTAATAAAGTCTGGATGACCGATTCAATAGGATAATGAGCACTGAGGAAATATAGTAGAGCTATACTCCTATATTCTCTGAGATGGTGGCTTCTCCAATGTACCAGGAATGTCTCTCTTTGCCATGATTATTCTCTATATCGTAGCTGGAATTTAACATTTCTTCTTTAATGTTGTTGACCACTCTCAAGATTTGCAGGATTTTAGAGAAGTTCATGATTTTTTTTGGGGAAACTTTGTTTTGAATTTTATGACATGGGAAGTAAAAGGTTTTCTAAGGATGCCCAAGATTTGGTCAATATATTTGGCAATTTTAACATTCAGTTCCCCTATTTTATGTTGGAAATAATCAAGACTAACCAAGTTACTGAGAGGGGAGGGGTGAATCAGTAACTTTTAAAACTTTTAAAACATTTCTGCACATGTATATACTTTGACCATTCATTCAGCTAATCTACTGCAAGCATGAAAATATAATCATTCATAACACATAAACACAAAGATTTGGTGACCCAGAAACCTTCCAAATAGAAAGTAAAACTGGGGTGGGGATGGTACCCACAAAACTTTGGTACT
>MU224437.1:2495215-2507122 GCA_018584345.1 Thuja plicata
GTTTTTGCCACTAATATCAAAGGGGGAGATTGTTAATCTCTAAGTTCTGTTGATGATTAGTGACCAACACTTAGTCATTTACTTAGGCAGTTTTAGTTGGCTATCACTGTGGCCAAGCTAAAACTATACATTGCCGAGTCGAGTTACAATGCTGAGCCAAGTAGGATACAGAGATGTTAAGTGCCGAGTGATAGAGAATTCAAGTGCCAAGCAAAACAATTTTTTTATACATGTCTAGAATGATTCAAAATTTGAGGATAAGTGATCTAGCTGACTTGTATAAGCTTTTTGGGTCGACTTATGTATGCATTTAACATTCTTCTATGGAGTTAGTTATTCATTTAATTGTTTTATCCTATGCATGATCTATTGTAAACATTAATTGTAATACCATCAAGGTATGGGTATCAAATCTTGATCGTTGATCTAGATCTTGCTATTAGACTTGAACAGATATATTAGATTGCTTCAAAACCCTATTTTGTAAGTGTGTAAGGAGAAAAGACAAAGTGTGTGGTGACTGCATTTTGAAGTGAAATGCACAGAGGGTTATTTTGTTAAGAAGCAGAGATCAAGCAGAGGGACAACATAGTGAACAATAGAGTAAATTTATATTAGATTATGAGATCATAGAAGGTACTAGAAAGAGGAGATCCATCATTAGCATTAGACTGCATAATGAAGGATCAGTACTTGAGACATTCTAATCATTGTATCAGGTGAAAATCTCTTAACAAAGTGGTTCTAGTAGACCTTTCTTTATCGCCTAACAGAGTGCTTACTTTATTGTAAGTTGAAATCCTTTCATAGGGTAGATTGTAATGATCTTTAGCTCTTAACTGGGTAGACCTTTAACAAGGTAGATTATATTTAGTAGTCAACATTTGTAGCCTTAACAGGTGCACTTTATTACTACAGTAGTGGAGAATTTTTTGGGTGTCATCCCCACCCCAGTTTTATCTATTTGGGTTTCTGTGTTACCAAGTTCTTGTGTTATGTGTTATTTATTTCATTGTGTGGATGCTATCTGAGATTACATTAGATTCATATATGTATGAATGTGGATCATTTTGTTTTAAGTGTTTAAATTTGAAGATCTGATTTACCCCCCCCTCTCAGTATCTTGCTTTCCCATTATTGTATTTCCAACAGTATATATAGTTAGTTTTAAAGCTTTTAGAGCAGAGAGTTTTCCTTTCTTAGAAGTTATCCATGGCATTTTTTCTGCCCTCTGACTTTTACAGTCTGTAATATTTCATTGATTTTTTAGATATTACAAAGGCGTTTGTGAGATTTTCTCTGTCCCTGGGCTTTCTTGTCTGAATTTCTCTTACTGAATTAGAATATATTGAATGATTTTTCAGAGAAATATTGGAGTTCCTGAGCCCTCTTTCTTTTTGCAATATTGTGTACTATTATGGATGATCTAATTTAGATGAGTTTGAGGATATTCTTTAGTCCCCTATAATTTTGTCTCATGCCTGTACCTAGTTGCAGAAGTGGATGTTTGTTTGCAGGTCATAGTTTGTGTCTACTTATAGTGAATATGCTATTGTTTGTGAAATTACTTCTTTCCCTGAATAGCCTCTATTTATCTCAAACCTCTATATGAAATACTTATGCAAGCCTATCTAGAAGGTTGTGTTCTATTAGATCCAAGGTTTCATGCTGAGATTAGTTAATGTGTTATGATTCAAGTTACCTTCGGTGTATCACCTAGTAGGATAATTTTCTTTCAGTCATTTCCCTTTCATGCATTCCTTCTATCCCTTTTCCCTCAGGAATTTATTTTTATGTTAGGAAGAAAATTTGGGTGACATATCAAGAGGAACTAGCCTAGAACTTGGAGCTCTTGTCTCAGTTAGAAAAAGGTCCCACAACCTTGAGACAATTCCCATGTTACACTAGATTACCAAGACTACGAGAGCTTGGGTAAGGGTGAAAATCTAGGTGTTCAATAGTATCATAGACTCTGGTTCTTCTGACAATATCATGCCTTCATCAGCAGCCAAAGCCTTAGGTCTAGTCCTCACCAAAACATTTGGAAGATGTTAGTCCATGAATGGGAAACAAGTTCCTCTGGTAGGATAGGTGAAGGATGCTCTAGCTGTCCTTGCGGCATGTCCTAATAAAAGGGTAAAGTTGACTATTTTGGTCACAGATATTATAGCTAGCTATGGGATGTTATTGAGAAGAACTTTCTATAAGGATATGGGTGGAGAAATTAAGATGGATTGGTTGGAAGCTATCATTCTCGTCAGTCAAAAAATGTTCAAATTGGAGCTTGAAGCAAAGAACAAATATACAATTTTTCCCTCGGATGACTCCAAAGTTCAGATCTTGTTCCATGAGTGTGAGTTTGGTAATTATGTTATTCTCCCTAATGAAAATCCTTCTTCTTTAGAAGATAAATATGAAAAAAAAGTCAATTGTGGATTATGGAATTCAACAGGAGTTGTTCAAATTTAGGTTCAGGTGCTGGTGTTGTTCTCAAATCTCTAGATGGTAAAACCTTCCCCTTTTCTTACAAGTTGGAATTTAAGAATACAAATAATACAACTGAATATGAAGATTTTATTCTTGGGTTACAACAAGAAAAATCCATGGATATAAGATTAATCAAAGTAAGGGGAGATGTTGAATTAATCATCAAACATGTAAGAGGTTTTTTTTCTATGAAAAATGAATGTCTAAAACACAATCGTAATTTAGCATGGGATGAGATTGAATCTTTTGACACTTTCTCCACTAAAGAAATTCCTAGGGGTCTAAACTCAAGAGATGACTCACTATCAGTGTCAGTGTCTCTATTATTTCCACACCCAGATTTCAAAGTAGACACATACATAATAGAGATGGTATACATACCTTCTGTTTGAGACAATGATGAACATTTTTAGGTTTTTGAGGGGGATTTACAGATTAAGGAATTTTTAACATGTGCTAAATTTTTTACTTATGTGTACTTTGAAGGATCCCTAAATGAATGCAAAGAGGGTTGCTCTGATTCAGGGCTAGTGATGGCATACTACAACTAAAAGGAAATAATATTATGAAAGACATGGTCTCTCTTAAAAACCTCTTTTCGAGGAAAGATGATAGTTTTATCAAGGAAAATGATTCACATTCTGAAGCATCGAAGGAGTATGCTAAGTTAAATATTGGGAGTTTGTCAAACCCTAACTGGATCTCATTAGGAAAGACACTATCCCATCATGAAAAAGAAAATTTTCAAAACTTGTTGTCAAGGTATATGGATGTTTTTACATGGAGTTGTGATATTTGAAGGATTTTAGGAACGGGAAATTTTGCCATCATATTCCTTTAAAACCACAGGAAAACCCTTTCCGCCAAAAGCTTAGAAACTACAACCCAAAATTTTATGAAGCTATCCTTAAAGAAATAGAGAAGATGATTAGAGCTAGGATCATATATCCCATCCACTATTCAACATGGATCACAAACATAGTTTCCATCAAGAAGAAGAATGATGAAATAAGGATTTGTGTCAATTTTAGAAATTTGAATCAGGAAAGCCTGAAGGATAATTATGTGCTGCCAGTGATGGAACATGTGCTACAAACTATTTCTAGATTAGAAATGATTTCGATGCTAGATGGTTTCTCTGGTTATAACCAAATCAGTGTGGCAAAAGAAGACACAAAATAGCCTTCATAACTCAATGGGGTATGTTTTCCTATAAAAAGATGCCTTTCAAATTAATAAATGCATGAGCCACTTTCCAGAGGGCTATGAATTCATCTTTTGGTGATCTACAAAAAAAAATCATTGTAGTATACTTAGATTATCTCACATTTTTATACAAGAGGAGGAAACATCATCTACGAGATTTGAGAGTGGTGTTACAGAGATGTAGAGATAATGAGATCTCTTTAAACCCAAAGAAGCCTATTTTTAGTGTGACTGAAGGCAAACTCTTGGGACATATTGTCTCTAAAGAAGGAGTTAAGATAGATCTAGATAGAGTAAAGATGATCTAGTAGCTCAGTCTTCCATCTTCTAGAAGTGGTGTAAAATCTTTCTTTGGGCAAATTAATCTCTTGAGATCTTTTATCCCTGATCTTTCTGAAATAATTAGACACATAGTAGGTATGATGAGAAAAAATAAAATGATTAGATGGGATGAAGAGGGAAATAAGGATTTTTATGAGTTTAAAGAAGCCATAGCACGAGCCCCTACTCTGGTTTACCCAAATTACAAGAAAGACTTCATCATTTATTATTATGTCTCCAAACACACATTGTTAGGGATCCAAACATAGAATTTAGATAATGGTGAAGAAGTTCCTATAGCATTCATGAGAACTCCTCTGAAAAAAACAAATTAAAATATTCTCCTACTGAAAAATAAAAATTGTAGTAGTAAAGGCGGTAAAGCAATTCAGATATTACATACTTTATTCTCATTGAGAAGTATATGTACCTGATCTAGCGGCTAAAGACATCTTGAATCAATGAGAAGTAGGAATGAAAAGAAGAGCGAATTGGGTAGCCAAGATCCAAGAATATGATTTGTTAATCAAGCCTACAAAATTGGTAAGGGGTCCTAGACTGTATAAACTCATAGCTGAAGATGCAAGAAATCATGAAAGTGAGGTTGAAGACTTGCCTTTGGTTTTGCTGGTAAGTCTGAAAGATCAATGGTTTTCTGACATGGCTTATTACCTCACTTATGGGGACTATTTGTCACATATGAAACCAAGGGAGAGATGGAATTTGAGATTGAAAGATGTAAAGTATGTATTGGCACAAGGAGTGTTATATAAGAAGGGGATTGATGGTACTTTCTTAAGGTGCGTGGATAAAGACCAACAAGAAAAGATTTTAAAAATATTTCAAGAGGACGCATGTGGGGTTAATTTTTCATCTACAATTATTGCCTTCAAGATTATGAGAAATTGCTTCTATTGGTAGGGAATGTTCAAGGATGCATATGCTTATGTACGGGGTTATGAAAAATATGAATTATTTACAGGGAAACCTCAATTAGCAGCATTACCATTAAGACCAGTGATAGTTGATGAGCCATTTAAAAAATGGGGTATTGAATTTATAGGACATATAGATGCTCACTATAGTGTTGGAAATATTTACATTCTAACAGCAATGAATTATTTTACAAAATGGGTGGAAGGCATACCCACTAAGAAGGCCAATTCATAGATAGTGTGTGGCTTTCTCAAAAACTACATTCTGGTTTGATTTGGAGTCCCCCAGAGGATAATAGTTGATAATTCTACTTAATTTTCCTCTAAAGAATTAACCCTTTTATACTATGAATAGAACATTTCACTGGCATATTCTCCAGACTATTTTCCATAGGGTAATGGGATTTCTAAGTCAAGCAATAAAAATCTAGTCACTATTTTGAATAAATTGGTTGATCAAATTGCTTGTGATTGGCACAAAAGGCTATATGAATCCTTGCGAGTGGACATGACCACTCTAAAAAGAGAAATTGAGATGGCTCCCTATGAATTAGTAAATGGTATAGGTGAACAAGTTTCCCTACCCCTGGAATTGGCTACCATGAAATTGCAGATAGTTGTTGAAGATGACTATTTTAAGAGCCCATTGGAGAAAAGGGTTATGTACTTAACCAAGTTGGGGGAGGAAAGAGACAAGTTGACAGATAGAATTATAGAGCATTAGGCTAGAATTAAGAAAATATTTGACAAAATGGAAAGACCACAAAAGTTTCTATTTGGGGATGAAGTAGTCCTTTGGGACAAAAGAAGAGAGCCAAAAGGCACCCATGGGAAATTTGAGTTCTTATGCAAGGGTCCTTTCAAGATTTTAGAAGCCTTGGGTCCAAATGCTTTTAGATTAACTCATCCAGATGGAACATTCCTAAATTTTACCTATAATGGGAAGGACTTGAAACTTTTTAAACTATAAAAGTCCTTTTGAGATTCCTTCTTGTACATAGTAGGTTAATCATGTGTGTTTTTCTTTCCAAGTTTCTGTTGTGTCCGTTTCAGTTCCCTTTTCGCTAGTCTATGAAACCTGATATTCAGTTAGTAAATCATGAATATTAGTCTGTGAAACTTTAGGTTCAACCAAAAATCATTGTCGTTTCCCTCTAAAGTCCTTGAACTTGTTGAACCTCAGCGAACAAAGTTCAAGGGAGTTCAAGTAAGTTCAACACTCCCGAGCAGCGTCTGAGTCTTTTTAAATTGACAATTTTTCTAAGTATTTTGTAGCTACTGAAAGAAAGGAATTTTGAACACGTGAGAGAAAAAGGTAGAAAAGTTATATGTGTTGAACCACTTTGAAATTTTTTGAAATTAGTTGAACGGTGTTCAACTGGTACATTTGAGTTCAAAAAAGAATCTTCTCCTAGGAATAGTCCTTGAACCTCTTAAATAGAGATGAATTTTGTTCAAAGGGATTCAAAATCTCTAGAAAGTATAGGGAATGATGCATGAAATGATGGTTAGTTAATGCTAGATCATCCAAAGATCTTTTCATACTTGGAAGTGATGTCATGACATCACCAAATGAAAAGGGTAATTATAAACAATCAAGCTTCATATAATATGGCACTTGCATGCATTAAATACTCTTGTGCAGATGTTAAATCCCTGTCAAGTCGCATTATGTAACATAATCCCAAATTCAATGTCGTATTTGGCTCCTAAGCATTTAAAAGATAATTGGTAATCTTTTTTATCCTTCATCTCAGTTATTTTTAGAAGTTGGAGTAGCATAACAAGTTTCAGTAGTGGTGAAGTTGGTTTATGACTTTGAGGTGAGTTCTTTTCCACTTTTTTTTGAATTTGTGAAGATATGAGTTTATCTAGCCCCCTGGTGTTGTGGATTTTTTAGTTAGTAAATCATGAAGTCAACCATGCATCTTTTTAGAAATATTTTTATCTTAGCATGTGAAGGTATGATTGTTAGTGATACTGATTTACATGGGGTAGATTTAGAATAATTGAAGGGAAGATTTTCCAATAATATGGGTGAACCCTACATTCTTGAAATTCTGAGCAGTGATTTGCTAGAGGTGGCAAATTTCCTACTTGCAACTCCTTATCCTGGGTTGTCTAGGGAATGTATAGCAAGATATGACCCTATATTAGAGACCATTAAGAGAAGAAATGGTGAAACACTTCTGGCCATAAATAAGGAGATGATAGCATCAATCTTTAAGATCCCAGGAGATAGTTTTGTAAACTTATCCCCCACCCAATCCCTCGTGAAGTTAAATGAAGACAAAAAAAGACACATGAATAATGTGGCAAATTACTGGTTTTTAAAACCCCAAAGAGGTGGTTCTAGATTACCTAAAAATTCCAATAAAGACTATATGAAACCACATGTACATGATATCATCCTGATACTTAATAGAGCTAGAGGTTCAGCTGAGGCATATGGTTTTGGCGAATGGATTTACTATTATGTGCATATTACATTGTATGGGAAGCAACAATTAGACTGGAGTAAGTTTATTGCAGACTCAATGAGAGAACAACTTAACAATGTGCAAATTTATGGGTAGAATTTCTTTATGTCTTCTTATTTAATTTATTGTCCTTCTTGTGTTGGGGAAATAAAGGGCCTTTCGCATGAACCATCTGTGGAAGATATCACTATATATGATTATTATCCTCTTCTACAAAAGGAAAACATTTTGTAGGATTTTAAGAAAGTTCATGATGTTTTTCTGGGGAAGCTTTATTTTGAATTGTCTGAAATGGGAAGTAAAAGGTTTTTTGAGGATTCCCAAGCTTTGCTCAAGAGATTTGGAAGTTTTTTTATTCAATTCCCTCATTTTTGATACATTAGAATTGGTAGTTTTGAAGAAGAACCTATCAAACTTCCTAGGTTCTGTTCAGATTGTTCTGTTATAGCAGAAATCTATCAACGACTTTCAGTAGTGGTAAAAAATTTTTGACCTAAAGACAAGTGGAAATAGATCTTTCCTATAAAATTAGGAATCCTACAGTGTGGTTCAATGTCAGATGCATTAAGTGTTGGAAGTGATCTGCGAAGCTTTAATTTTTCATATTACATTGAAAGTGGCGCAGGAGCACCTATGAAGGTACCTAGAGTCACCATGGATCCAATCAGAGGTAGAAGGTCAAAATCATCCCTAAGTGTGAATTGGGGTGTATTGGAACCAATAATGACAATTTGTAATAAGGAATGCAATGAAATGTTGTTAAGTCCTAATTTGTCAAAGTAAAGGACTAGGACCAAATATTGCTTTGTAAATGGACCAGTAGATTCCAATGGGTCAATTGGAGTTTAAAAGTGTTTAGGGAAGTCCAATAAGTCATATTGATCACCCATTGATCAATGATCAAAGTTAGGAGGTAAATTTGTTTAAAGATTAAAGAATTTATAATTTGAATTTTTAAATAGTAAGGATCATTTAGAATTTGGAGGGAACTAATGGTTTAGCCTCTAAATGAAATTGTAACCTCTCCAAACCAATGGGAAATGGCTGGGATAGTTATAAGTCTCATATTTATATTTCCTCTAATGGTGGAAAAGGCAGAGTACGGCTGGGTACATCTACTATACGGACTGCACAAGTTTTGGGAAGCAATAAAACAAGTATTTCTACATATTTTGATCTACTTTCGATGTCTTATTGAAATAGAAAGCTGTAGGGATCTATATTAATGCTCTAGAATCTTGTTGAATACATTTCAATCCATTTTTGTTGCAATTCAATTAAAAGGATCTGACTATCCAGTGGGAATCTAGTGATTTCACATTATTTTTTTAAGAATGAATTAGGATTCATCCCATTCTGTGATACCTGTGACTAAGGGGTGGATCCACCATTGTCTTATAGTCAACTAAACATATAAAATTAAGGAATAACTAAAGAAACTGTAGGTGATCACTGAAATTGTGATTGTTGTAGGGTTAAGGAGAATGAGTATGGTTGCATAGTTAATACAACAACCATTTTACCCAAAGTAGGGCACTAATTTATGATGGAATCCTTCTTGACATGATTAGAGGATGGTGTTTGGTCCATCAATTGAAGGATATAGTGCTTGGAGAGTCCAGATTGGAGAAACCCTATTTTTGGAGAGTATGAAGGCCTAATTTGGGGATTCTGGTGTTGCTGAGGGTCTGGGCTTAATTCCTTTTATATTTGGGAATTTTAGGACATAAATAGTCACTATCCATGTGTTGAGGTCTTTAGGCTATGTGGAATTAGTAGTTACTTTATAAAATCACCATTTTTATGGATAGTTGCTGACCACAATGCTAAAATAGTGATATTTAGTCCAAAGTAACATCTACTATGTTTTCCATATGTTATAAATCTTGGTAATGAGTATCTAAAAAATCCCATTTATTTGTAATGTGTTTCAGATTTTTTTGAGTGAGTTATGGGTTTTGGAAGGTTGTTGTTGACCTAATATTGTGCAATTAGGCCTCTCTATTTGATCCAAGCATTTTATGCATAACCCAATGATTTGGAACCCATAACCTATTAAATTCTTTTGAATTTGGGTGAATTAAGTGTCTTTTTTCTTTAGAAGCATTGAGTCAAGTGGTTGGTTTTAAGTCACACCTTGAGTCCATTTGGGAAGGGTGTTTGAACCTTGTATTCCCCTTGTTAGTTCTGTTGAAGACAATTATTCAATTGTATATTGTCATTGATGTTACACATGTATATACACTTATGTAGTGATCTTACACAAATGTATACATTCAGACCGAGCACAATTGGTGAATAGAAAGAGTTGTTTTAGTGTTGACCAAGTTCAGTCAGGTATTGAAGAAGTTTAGTGTTGACTGAGTCACTCAGGCATTTTAGTCATGGTCAGGCATTCAGTGCCAGCCGACTAGCAGTGATTTACATTATATAATTAATTGGTTATATGAGGCAGAATGAAGTGTGATTTATTATTTAGAAGTATATTCAAGCTGACTTGACAGGGCTTATCATATATATGAAAGTTCAAGTTTGGATTGAATGTGTGTAAGTGTAAGTGTGTAAAAGTGGAAGACAAGGAGAAGTGTGGAATTTTGTGACATGAAGAGTGAAGGAGAAATCATATAGGATTCTGATTGAGTATAGATCACTTAGAGCTGCAATAGAATATCTGATCCATTCATAATCAGAATACAGATCTGAATCAGCAAAGATAGTTTCTTACACATACAGCTCAATTCATTGTTAATCTCTAACAATTGTAGCAGTGATCTCAAATCTCTTAACAGAGTAGACATAACAGTCTTTTTGTAAATCCTCTCACAAGGTAGCATTTATATGTTGAAGTTTTGAAGAACTCTACCAAGTCCACTCCTCACAAGGTGATTAAATCATTTAATAGGGTCACACCTAACAGTGTGCTGTAACCTTTAACAGGGTTGGCTCCTAACAGGGCTCACTTCAGAAGAGTGAAAAATAGTAACTAGTTACATTGGTGGTTTTTCCCATATTGGGTTTCCATGTTAAATATTGGTGTCACCTGTGTATATATTATTTGTTTCATGCTTTATGTTTTTTCACTTAATCATTTAAAGTATAATTACATTGGATATTATAAAGATTGCTTTGACACCCGAGTTACAGAAGAATATTTTAATTGACCGAATAACAGTGTTAAAGTATTTAAGACATCTAAGGGGCAAAGGATTTATTTTGTGGTAACTGATTCACCCCTCCCCTCTCAGTTACTTATCTCATTTCCAATAATTGGTATTAGAGCTTCAAGTGCTTTCAGAGAAGGTTTCAAGACCTAAGCTAAAGATCAGAGATGTCTTACAGAAGGGAGATCCCAAAGCTAAAAAAAGACAACTTCCTAGCATGGTAAGAGATAATGAAGCTACATCTATCTACTATCATAGATGCTAGTTTGAAATTTTTGGAAAGAAAATATGTGGAACCAACATGGACTATGACTGTGGAATACGTGATGGAACAAAAGCTTCATAAAATAATGATGATTGATATAGATTCTTCACTCAACTACTCAAAATTTGATGAAGTCAAGGAATGCCCTACAACCTATGATATGTGGAAGAGATTATAGTACATTCACAGAAGAGATGAAAATGTAAATAGATCCAAAGAAGAAATCCTAAGAGGACAATTTGACTAGATGAAAATGAAAGAAGGATAAGACATTACAAGATACAGTGAAAGAATCAAGAAGATTGTTTGTGCCATCAGAGCTGCAGGTGGAATAATGTAAGATACAACAGTGGTCAACAAGGTACTAAGAACTTTACTTCCTACCTATGCTTTTAGAGTTTTAGCTATTCAAGAGATGAGGTTCAATAAGGATATAACTCTGGATACATTAGTGGGAAGGCTTACAACTTTTGAGCTGGACAACTTTGACAATTACTCTCCTAGCTCTAGAAATCTCGAGTCTGTTAGGAATAAGGTGTCTCAACCTTGGATAATTCCTATTCTTATTATTTGTTTTGTAAAATGTATTACTTGCAAATAATGCTGATGTGTCGGCATCTTGGATTGTGTGTAAGGAGATCATGGCTAAAATGGTTATGACAGATTCCTATGACACGTAAGAGCTATGTCAAGAAGATTCAATGACAGGTGAAGACATGTGGAAAATGATAAATTTGAGTACTATACACTCTTCCCCAATCATGGGGTTCTTTGGGAGTAGCCCTAAAAAGTGAAGCGTATGATATAAGCATTTTTTGGGGTTGCAAAGAGTGGTGATGCGAGTGTATTGTTGAAACATTTTATGCTACCGTGATTTGTCTTCAAGGGTTTTGAAATCTTCTGAAAGAACTTGCATTGCAAGTGCATTGTAAGCTGTAATAGTTTTGATCAATACATTGTGCAGGTTTTGGAGTGCTGGGGTTTTTTCCGAAAGGTTTCCCCAGGGTATATCATTGTGTCATTATCTATTTTTCTGTATGCATGGTATGTGG
>MU224437.1:2528324-2568059 GCA_018584345.1 Thuja plicata
CACATCAATAAAAATGACACATGGATAATTGATAGTGGTTTTTCTCATCACATGACTGGTGATAAGACAAAATTTGAACATCTTGAACACTATGATGGTGGGAGTGTCAGTTTTGGGAATGATGAACTTTGCCCTATAAGAGGAAAAGGTTGCATTACTCTGAAAGAAGGAATCAAATGTGATAATGCTTATTGGGTTGAAGGATTAAGGAGAAATTTACTTAGTGTAGCATAGTTGAACAACATTGGATTCAAGGTAGAATTCATGAATGGTAAGGCCAAGCTCCTGGATGGTAAAGGGAACCTAGTCGGAACTGGCAAGCAAACAAAAGGTAGTCTATTCTATCTCGATCTCACTGAAGATTCATGCTTTATTGCACAAGTAGAAGAAAGGTGGCTATGGCATAAAAGGTTGTGTCATGTAAATTTTGATAATCTGGTAAACATAAGCAAGAACAAGAGAGTCAAAGGTATTCCTATTTTGAAGAAACCCAAGTTAGCAATATGCAAACAATGTCAAATTGGAAAGATGAGCAAGACAAGTTTCAAAAGAAAAAATTACAATATTGAAGAAGTCTTGGAATTGATACATACTAACCTATGTGGACCAATTGGAACAACAAGATATACTGGAGAGAATTATTTTATTCTATTTGTTGATGATCATTCAAGAATGATGAATGTCATGTTTCTCAGAGAGAAATCAGAAGCTTTTTAGAAATTCAAATGGTATCTTGCAAGAGTTGAAAAGGAAACATGAAAGAAACTAAAATGCCTAAGATCTGACAAAGGCAGAGAATTCATTTCTAATGAGTTCAATGAATTTTGCAATGAGAGAGGAATCAAAAGATAGGTATCTACCCCTGGTACACCATAGCAAATTGGAATAGCAGAAAGAACAAACAGATCCATTATGGATTGTGCCAGAACCCTAATGATTGAAAATAATGTTGTTGCCAAATACTAGAAGGAGGCCATCAGCACTACAGTGTTCACCTTGAACCGAGTTCAATTGAAGAAAGGTAGTAACTAGAAACCTTTTGAATTATGGTATGTCTATAAACCTAATGTTCATTATTTCAATGTATTTGGAAGTAGATTCTACATCTTGAAGGAAGAAATAAATGGAAATATAGATGCAAAAAGTGATGAATGAATATTCCTAGGTTACTCATGTAAAAGAAAATAATATAAATGTCTAAATCTTACTGCTCATAAAATCATAGAAAGTGTACATGTCAAGATTGATGAGTTTGCAGAAAAATGTGAAGAAAAGAGAAGTAAAGAGCCCGAAGAATACAAGAAATTTGTGTATCATGAAACTGATACTATACCTATGACTCAAGAAATGGTGATTGGACAATAGAACTGTCAACCAATAAACATATTAGCACAAACTGCGCAACCTGAGTTGCAAACTGTGCAACCCGAGTTGTTGGTAGAAGAGACTAAGTCATAGACAAAGAGAAGCGAGTCACAAATAGAGAGAAACTATTCTTAGATAGAGGAACTCAAGTCACAGATAGTGGAACCTGAGCATCAGACAAAATAACATGAAAGAATGTTTGAGAATGACAGACCAAGTGGATCAAGTCAAAAATCTAGAATGAAGGATCCAGTACTTTCAAAATATGTTAGAAGGCATCATGCACCTGAGAAAATAATTGGAGATTAGACAGAAGGTGTAATGACAAGGAAAAAAATCAAAGGTACATGTTGTTGGCAAGTTGAATCCCAGGGAGTATATGGCTTATTTTGTGTTGTCATTATGGAAACAAAGTCATATGAAGTTTTTGATAGTTAACTATGAAGTGAAAATTGACTAAGTGTAGAAGACAGAACAAAATAGTGACTTGTAGTCGATCAAGGCATCAATGCATGTGCGTATGATCACATCAGGATATGCGCATTCAGGCTTAAACTCTATGGTATGTTATTATGCTTACACTATACACGCATGGTACAAAATTGCAATACGGACAAGTTACAGAAAGAAAAAGTTCACCAGCAGTCCAGAATACAGAGTATGAAGCCGACTTCATCATTTTAATTAGCATGTAATATTTTGTTATGTAAAGGCTAAGAACCTATTGTATTAAGTTTTTAATCATGTATTAAACATTTTTGTAAACCTACTTAAGCCAATTTTTTTGGAAGCATTGTGTATTATGTTTTTGGGCCAACTAAGGTCTTATTTGTAGTCGCGTCTATTCAGGCATAAAGATATATATATGTAATGCAAAGATACATTTGAAGTGTCATCAAAATAGTTAGAGAAGATGTATAGCAGAGCAGTATGAAGATATTAGTATGAGAGAGAGCCCTTAAATAATTTAAGAGCGTAAGCGCATAACTAGAACTGATCAGACATCTGTGTCACATACAACAGTTCATTTTTGGATATAGTGCATATCTATTCTTAGGAGGTTGTAGCCTTCTTTCTCTTTGAGTAGTGAGCTCTTGGATAGTGAGTCATCACCCCTAACAGGGTTAATTGTAAAGGACTCTTAATAGGGTTAGACCCTTAACCAGGTCATTGTACTCATATTGTAAAGACTATTTCTAACAAGGCAAAGGAACTTTAATAGGTTCATTATACTAGTACAATATTTGTGGGTACTAATTCCCACCAGGGTTTTCCTCTAATCAAGGTTTCCCTGCAATCATATCAAGTGTTATGTGTTCTTGTGTTGGATGTATATTTGATTTATGTTTAAGTTGTTGAATTTTAATAATAAGCTAAACACTGATTCACCCCCCTCTCTCAGTGTTTCCAACAATTGGTATCAGAGCCTGGTCCTCAGAGAGAAAAGTTTAACCACTTGAGGAGATCATGGATTCAACAGAAGTCAAACATCTGAAAAAAAATATTGAAGAAGCCCTTGAAGATCTAGACATATTTGAGAAAGAAAATGAAGAACTCAAACTAAAATTTGATGACTCACAAATGCTTATCAAGAAACTAAGGAAATAACTAAAAGTTTGCTCCAGCAATGATTTGAAACTGAATGAAGAGAACAAGTCTCTGAAAGATAAGATAGAAGAATTGAATGATTAGTTAACTGATAGCTTAATAGCTATTGAAGAGGAGAACAAATAAAATAAATAGTTGGATGAAGAACTCGTGCAAGCCAATATGAAAATCTTGAAATTGGAAAATATCAAGAACAAAATTGAATCTAAATTATCAAGAGCAAAAGACAAGATTGATAAACTACACACAAGCTCTGATCTAATTCAATCACAGCTCTATGCACAAAAGCTAAAAGGTGACACCACTGGTATGGGATACATTTTAGCTCAAATTGAGACCAACTCATCACAAGAAAGAAAGAAAGCTCTAATAGAATCTTCAGAAGAAAAGAAAACTTAAAATCATGAAGAGACTAAAGTAGAAGATAAGCACAAGATAGTCAACTGTACTTGCTATACCTGTAACAAGAATGGAAACTTGGCAAGAGATTGTAAGAATGTAAGAACCTTCAATGGTTACTATTACTCCTATAATAAGTTTGGTCATAGGGCTATTCATTGCAAAACAAATCAAAGAAATCAGCCACAACTGAACCAAAGGAATCAAACTCAATTCAATCAGAGAAACAAACCTCAAAGAAACTTGCAAAACATTACATGTCAGATATGTAACTACAATGGACACATAGCTAAGCAATACAACATGATGAATAATAACACCAGACCTCCTATCATCTGTCACTCATGTGGAAAAGCTGGACATATTTCAAGGTTTTGTAGATCAAGAACAAAAGGACAAGATAATCCCAAGAAGTCTTTGTTTGAAGAATCAGGAGAAGTCAAGTTTGTGGAAGCCAAAGCTATCTCAAATAAAATATGGGTTGAAGTAAAGGACATTGAAGAGAACAATATAGAAGATGCATCATCAGTGGATGTACCTTCTACTTCTGAATAGTTGACCCTCATGGTCTTAGGGGGAGCTATTCTAGCTCTGAACCCCTACGTGGATGGTATACTCACCTCTGAGTATGTGCCTATGGATTCATGCATATAATCATGAATTAAGGTGGTATGCATTCATGCATTTCCTTTACTTCATTCAGAACAAAGTTTTGAAATTCTCTCTGTAAACCGCTTTATGGCAATGAGCATTAAATGCAATTGATTTGATCTTTATATATGTTGGCAAAAGATCTTAAAGTCCTCAATTTGCATTTGAGATTGGAGCATTTAGAAAGAAGATTGGAATCAAGCATCAAAGCACTATAGCTTGAAGGATTAGTTGGTTTTTGAATGGATTACATTTGGAACGGAACCCTAGCAGTCGCGTCATTTTAGAATCATCGTGAAACCCTACTTAACCAAGTCACAAGTAAGTATGGAAACCCCTGTTGTATTCGACATTGCTGAGAGGAAGAGATTTGTTTTTAAGAAGCATCCATTCAAGTCCATATTGGATGATGTCGAAGGAGCATTCTCTAAAACTCTGCTCAGATTTGTAAATGTAGAAGACATCCACGCATATGTTTATTGCAAGAAGGAAACAGTTGGAGATAACAACATTGCATCTCTCACAGGTTCTATGATGAAACCTGATTATACATTCAAGGATGAATTCACGCATCTCACTGATAACCGTATCTTTGAGTATTCCAATGCGCATGAGTTCTATGAGCCAGAATGGGTGAAGATATTATTGAGCAGGATACATGATGATCTATACTGGATAGGTGATGTTCTTGTCTGCATCACTGCTGATCTAATTCATGAGATAACTGGACTACCCAAGACTGGACCAGTTCTTCCAATTGGTAAAGATGTTAAGAAACAAGTTGAGCAAGCATGCTTATTTAGGAGTGATAGGCGCGGTATGACAGTTGATACCATCAAGGAAGATGACATAAAGCTAGTTACCATGATACTAGGTTATAAATTCCAGCACACAAGCAGACTAAATAGTGTATCTGCAACCACTATCTAATTAGCAGCAATAAAAATGGTGAAAGACAATACTCAGTACAACCTATGTGAGATATTGCATGCTCAATTGATTAACAACATCTGAGCTATCAATCATGACAAAAGAAAGATATTTAAGTTTGGTTCACTGATCATATATCTCTACTTCCACATAGTAGGAAAGGTTGCAAATCTCTATCTAGACAGAAGCAAACCCACTATGTCACAAATTTCACTAAAAGCCACATCAGAGAGTAGTGTGAAGGATTCTATGGACATGGACATCAAGACATTCAAAATCAAGATGCAAAAGAGGTACATGATACCTGGGAAAATAGTTGAGAAATACAAAGACACCATATGCTTCATGGTGGAGACTGACTATACCTATATGGAGGCAGTTGAACCTAGGACAAAATGGATTAACCCTCTTGGTTATGAAGTCGAAGAACATGTTTTGGAAGGTTATGCACAAGTTCTCCTATCTTCACACAAAGATCCCAATGAACCTAGATGGGGCACTTACAGAGAAAAGACTAGTCAAGTTGATTCTGTCCTATACAGTGCTGAGAAAAAAAGGAAGGCATCTAGGATTACCTCAAATATCCTAAAAGTTCATGGTGTTACTCAAGAAGATCTTGACAGAGCTAGAGAAGCTAAGATAGCCAAAGAACTTGAGAAGACTCCTTCAGAAGTAAAAACAGAAAAGACTGATGATATGCCCAAGAAGAAGAAGATGAAATCAAATGAAGATACATCTACGCCATCAACCACCATTAATCTAGATGCTTCTCCACCATCAGTACCTAGCAAGAAGTCTAGAGGAAGGAAGCAAGTGCCCACTAGTCATCCATCCTCAAGAACTAAAAGGAGCAAGGTAAAGAACACCTAAGCTCCTCCTAAGGTAGGTTTTAGACCTAGTCTTAATGTCTTAAGGAACAACATTATCAATGAAGGAAGACTAGAGTCTCTCAAGAATGTATATGAAAAATATCAAGAAATAGACAAATCAGAGATTCATTCTATGATCATCTCTCATATGATTAAGTTTAAAAGGACTGTGTTGGAACTCAAGACTGTCATACCAGACAAGGTATGGAATATACTTGATATGTTAAAGAGGAAAGCAATTGAAGAGGTTATGAGGATAAGAGAAGAAGCATTGGATGGTCTTCTCTCGGTGTGCTCACATGATGAGAAAGTCATTCTGTTGGATTTAGTAAAGCTGCACCTAAGAACCAAAACAAGGGTTCTCCATATCATGAATAAGGAGTATGATCTGGTTAGTGAAGAGACTCAAAAAACATTTGAGAAGGTATTTATGGATAGAAATATGTATCCATCAATGAAATCTATAGCTAAGGCAACTCCAGTTCCTCCTAAATAGGTTGCAGAACTAGTAATTCAGAATGCACCTAAGACAGGTCCACAGGTTCCAGTGCCCTTAGTCTCAATAGCCTCTGATACAACAAAATATTTAGGGGATACTATAGTGATTGATGATATCAATATATTTATGACCACTTCTGATAATGACATGGATAAAGTTGAAAAAGCATTTGTGAACTCGGAAGAGACAGAGAAGGCATGCATTGATGATACATCTTTGCAACAAGATAAATTTCCCTCTATAGATTCAACGGATTTGAACAAAGAGGAAGATAATAAAAAAAAATGAGATACCAGTCATGGAGATCCCAGTTAAAAGTGAGTGCATGGAAACTAGTTAGAATACCATATTCACACCATCCATTCAACCATCTACCTCATTGTTGTCAAGTTTAAATCCTGACTCAGCAAGTTTGGATGCTTGGGGAGAAGAAGACCTGATCAAGATCAGTTTTCTAGCCATGGAAAAGGCCAAAGAGAAATAGGTTATAAGGAATCCTCTTTTCTTAGAATCAGTAAACATTCTGAATGACCTAGTACCCGCAGACAAGAAAGTAGCAAAAATTTAGTCTGTGGATGATGTAGATAGTATACTAACAATCTTTAAAGCACATTTTACAAGCTTAGTAGACTCAGCTACTAGAATTGCAAAAGATGAGTACAAAAAGGAAAGGTTGAATGAACTAGTAAAGAATTTTTCCTTAGACTTAAAATCATTGAAGATTGGTCAGTCTATGTTGACAGAGTTGGCAGCTAAAGACAGAAATGTAATAGCCAACTGCATGAACAGGGTAAAATTCACCTTTGAACACATCAAGAAGATAAAGGATGTAGAAATTTTGGTTGACAGTGTTAGGAAATCAGTCTTGAAACCCATGCAAGACATGAACATCTGCAACAGTATCTATCAAGGTCAGCTTGACAAGATTGAAAAAGCTAAAATGGAGATCAATAAGATAAGGACCTGACATACTCAGTTGAGAAATGCATTTGCGCCCTCCTTAGCAGTTATGGATGAGAACATCAAAAAAATTGATTCCACCATTGTCACATATGATCAAGGTCCCTGCATGGACCTGATAAAAATGGAGAATCTCACCTATGCTATATGCGCCCATCTCCAGACAGTTGATGCAGTGAAGGCATTCTGGCAGCAAGAGATAAAGAATCTTCAGGTTGTATATCCAGATGTATATATGGAGTAAGTATCTAGAGACTTACAATTTTGACACCTTTGTCATTAATGTCAAAGGGGGAGTAGTATACAAGGAATATGTGTAGTATCTATTATAAAGTATAATGATATACAACTTTTGGGTGTTAGTCAATTTTGACTAACTTGGCCACATTCCTTTGTTTCCATTAATGAAAAAGGTGGGGGGTTATTGGAAGGTTGACTCCCAGGGAGTATATGACTTATTTTGTATTGTCATTATGGTAACAAAGTCATATGAATTTTTTGATAGTTAACTATGAAGTGAAAATTGACAAAGTGTAGAAGACAGAACAAAACAGTGACTTGCAGTCGATCAGGGCATCAGCGCACGTGCGTACGACCACATCAAGATATGTGCATTCAGACTTAAGCTCTATGGTATGTTATTATGCTTACACCATACACGCATGGTATAGAATTGTAGTATGGACAAGTTACAAAAAGAACAAGTTCACCAGCAGTCCAGAATACAGAGTATGAAGCCGACTTCATTAGTTTGATTAGCGTGTAATCTTTTGTTATGTAAAGGCTAAGCACCTATTGTATTAAGTTTGTAATCATGTATTAAACATTTTTGTAAACACTCTTAAGCCAATTTTTTTGGAAGCATTGTGTATTATATTTTTGGGCCAACTAAGGTCTTGTTTGTAGTCGCGTCTATTCAAGCGTATATATATATACACACACACATTTGAAGTGTCATCAAAATAGTTAGAGAAGATGTATAACAGAGTAGTATGAAGATATTAGTATGAGAGAGAGCCCTTAAAGAAGTTAAGAGCATAAGCACATAACTAGAACTAATTAGACATCTGTGTCACATACAACAATTCATTTTTGGATATAGTGCATATCTATTCTCAGGAGGTTGTAGCCTTCCTTCTCTTTGAGCAGTGAGATCTTGGACAGTGAGTCCTCACTCCTAATAGGGTTAGTTGTAAAAGGCTCCAAGCAATATATATATATATATATATATAATGAAAATATACATTTGAAGTGTCATCAAAATAGTTAGAGAAGATGTATAACAGAGTAGTATGAAGATATTAGTATGAGAGAGAGCCCTTAAAGAAGTTAAGATCATAAGCACATAACTGGAACTGATTAGACATCTGTGTCACATACAACAATTCATTTTTGGATATAGTGCATATCTATTCTCAGGAGGTTGTAGCCTTCTTTCTCTTTGAGCAGTGAGATCTTGGACAGTGAGTCCTTACTCCTAATAGGGTTAATTGTAAAAGACTCTTAATAGGGTCAAACCCTTAACCATGTCATTGTACTCATATTGTAAAGACTACTTCTAATAGGGCAAAGGAACTTTAATAGGTTCATTATACTAGTAAAATATTTGTGGGTACTAATTCCCACTAGGGTTTTCCTCTAATCAAGGTTTCCCCATAATCATATCAAGTGTTATGTGTTCTTGTGTTGGATGTATATTTTATTTATGTTTAAGTTGTTGAATTTGAATAATAAGCTAAACACTGATTCACCCCCCCCCTCTCAGTGTTTCCAACACATGTTTACTAAGTGGATTTGAACCTAGAATTGTTTAAGATGCATGTAATGATGAAAGTTGGATAGAGGAAATGAATGAAGAAATTGTGCAGATTGAGAAGAACAAAACTTGGACTCTTGTGTCTAGGCCAAAGGACAAGAATGTGATTGGAACCAAGTGGGTTTTTAGAAATACGATGAATGAAAATGGTAAAGTTTCTAGAAAAAAGGCCAGACTATTTTGTAAAGGATATGCTCAAGAAGAGGGTATTGATTATGGAGAAATTTTTTCTCTTGTTGCAAGACTTGAAGGAATCAGAACTCTTTTTGAATATGCTGCACATAAAGGAAACAAAGTATATCAAATGGATGTAAAATCTGCATTTCTAAATAGAATCCTAGAAGAATAAGTCTACATTGAACAACTTGAAGGATTTGTTGAACCTAGCAGAAGGAATATGGTTTGCAAGCTACATAAAGCATTGTATGGACTAAAGTAAGCACCCAAAGCCTGGTATGAAAGAATGCATAGCTATCTAGTCAGTATTGGATTTCAGAGAACCGATGATAATAGTAGCCTATACATCAAAGAAGGACCACAAAACAAATTATTGTTAGCATAGATATTTGTTGATGAAATATTATTCACCAGTTATGATGACCTATGAAAAACATTCTCTGTAGCTATGAGTAAAGAATTTGGGATGTCTATGTTTGGTGAGATCAAATTGTTTGTTGGATTACAAGTACATCAAATTAAGGATGGTATCTACATTACTCAATCAAAATATATCAAGGAGATACTTAAGAAATTTGCAATGGAAGATTCCAAACCTGTTGGACCAACCATGTGTACTGGACAAAAATTGTCTAAGGATGATGATTCAAAAGAGGTAGATCAGACCAACCACAGATCCATGATTGGAAAATTGCAATATGTTGTTCACACTAGACTTGATATTGCATTGGAAATTGGTATTGTTGCAATATTTTCAGCTAATCCCAGAGACAATCACCTAATGGAAATCAAAAGAATTCTGAGATATCTGAAGGGTACTAAAGACTATGGTTTATGGTATAAGAAAGGTGAAAACTTTGATTTAAAGGCATTCACTGATGCTGATTTGGCTGTAAGTGTCGATGATAGGAAAAGAACCAATGGTGGAGCTTTCTTTCTTGGAAAGAGGTTAGTGTCTTGGACTAGCAATAAAAAAAATTATATCTCTCAGTCTATAGTAGAGGTAGAATATGTTGCTGTAGTAGTGAACTGTTCAAACATCATATGGATCAAGTAGTTGTTGTCAGGAATGAAGGAAGAAGTAAAAGAACTAGTTATTATCTACCATGACAACACCAGTGCCATTAACATTTCAAAGAATCATGTGATGCACACCAAAACTAATCATATAGCAATAAAGTATCATTTTTTGAGGGAATTGGTACATAATAAAGAAGTAAGGTTGGAATATGTGAATACCAAAGAACAAGTTGTAGACATATTCACCAAACCTTTACCTAAGGATGCATTCTTGTATCTTAGAGGAAAAATAGGGGTACTTCCCCTAACTGAAGCTCGCTAAAATAGAGTTTAGTGATGCATCAACCCAAGTGACAGTGAAGATCTATCAGTTGATACAGGTACATCAGATCACATTGTAGATGAATTAGTACATTCAGGTACATTACAATTACAAAGTGAAATAGTACTGACTATTGGTATTTGAGAAGATGGAGTCTTTGGCATTTGTTGTCAAAGAGGGAGTGGTTTATATAATACATAAGAATAATATAGTAAGCGGGAGATTTTGATGTCAGAGGGAGTTTTTGAATGAGAATCAGAATGAAGCTAAGGACATTAAATAAATTTTTCTGTTTCTCTACAATTCTTTGTATTATGACATGTTGTGTTGCCATCAATGCCAAAGAGGGAGATTTTTGGAGACAATTATTCAATTGTGTATTGTCATTGATGTTACACATGTATATACACTTACGTAGTGATGTTACACAAATGTCTACATTCAAACGGAGCGTAGTTGGTGAATAGAATGAGTTGTTTTAGTGTTGACCAAGCTCAGTCGGGTATTGAAGAAGTTCAGTGTTGACCAAGTCACTTGGACATTTCAATCATGGTCGGGCATTTAGTGTCATCCGACTAAAAATGATTTAAATTCTATAATTAATTGGTTTTATGAGGCCGACTAAATTTTGATTTCTTATTTAGAAGTATATTCAAGCCGACTTGACAGGGCTTATCATATATATGAAAGGTCAAGTTTGGATTGAATGTGTGTTAGTGTGAGTGTGTAAAAGTGGAAGACAAGTAGAAATGTGGAATTTTGTGACATGAAGAGTGAAGGAAAAATTAGATAGGATTCTGATTGAGTATAGATCACTTGGAGCTGCAATAGAATATCTGATCAGCAAGGATCTAGTCATAATCAGAATAGAGATATGAATCATCAAAGACAATTGCTTACACATATAGGTCAATTCATTGTTACTCTCTAAAAATTGTAGCAGTGATGTCAAATATCTTAACAGAGTAGACTTAACAGTCTTTTTGTAAATCCTCTCACAAGGTAGCATTTCTATGTTGAAGTGTTGAAGACCTCTAACAAGACCACTCCTCACAGGGTGATTAAATCCTTTAATAGGGTCACACCTAGCAGTGTGTTATTTTAACCTTTGATAGGGTTGGCTCCTAACAGGGCTCACTTCAGAACAGTGAAAAATAGCAACTAGTTACATTGGTGGTTTTTCCCATATTGGGTTTCCATGTTAAATCTTGGTGTCACCTGTGTATATGTTATTTGTTTCATGCTTTATGTTTCTTCACTTAATCACTAAAGTATAATTGGATATTATAAAGAGTGATTTGACACCCAAGTTACAGAAGAATATTTTAATTGACCGAGTAATAGTGTTAAAATATTTAAGACATCTAAGGGACAAAGGATTTGTTTTGTAGTAACTGACTCACCCCTCCCCTCTCAGTTACTTATCTCATTTCCAACAAGTTCAACCCATCTGATTGCAAAGAGTCCACTACCCTTACCTCTGCATTAGAAAGGAAAATTTATAACAATAAAGGCTTTGCAAAGAGCCTAGGTTCAAGAGCTCACCCATCTATTCCACAATTAGAATATTTCTGGGATGATTTTTGAGATGAAGCAGAGGTAATAGAAAGAGGGCACTCAAGGATTCTACTTTCTCAAATTGTCACTTAGAAAATCAAAATAAATATTGAAGATTTAGTAGATGACGATTGTGACCTATTGGAACTAGGATTCTTAGAATCAGATGAAACAAAGGAAGTAGAAATAAATTTGGATAAGGAGGAGAAAGAGAATATTCATCAAAGAACTAGGGGAGTTCTCAAACTTATAGAGAACTGGATTAAGAAAAAATAAATGAAGAAGCCCCACGGGACCAACTTTGTCAATAGTAAAAAGACCCTTTGGAAGTCACCCCAAATTATTTATGACTCCTCTTGTACCATTGATGATGCACGTAAAGGTGGAAAATCCTCAGGTCATAAGTCATCATCGCTCAAACTCTTTCTCTACCTGTGCCCAGGTTCACAAGGTCACAAAGAAGATCCCAGGTGAAAAAGAAGATGAAAAATGATACATTGATACTTTTTGACCTTAAAAAGGAAAAATAAGGAGAAAAAAATACCTAGATCTAGGAGGTTGAAGAGATGAACACAAATATATTTCAGCTTGGGAACTTGGACACAGAGCCATTGAACACCCCTTCCAAAGGATTGGAGGATAAATCTGCACCAAGTTCAACCCCCACATGGTTAACTAATTCTATTAGTAAGAAACATAGTCTAGTTCCTATATCCCTCCTGATCAAAGATATGGTTTCCAAGTACATAGATAAGACACCTAAATCTAAGAAGGAAAAAACTAAGGCTAGACTTATAGCTGACACAAAAACTGGCATGTGGACAACTGAGATCACAGATTACAAGCTGAAAGATGAAGAAAAAGAGCCTTCTACCAAGGAATTAAAAATCACAAAGGTGAAGTTAGGTGCCATGAATAGAG
This sequence comes from Thuja plicata, assembly GCA_018584345.1. NCBI lineage: Eukaryota > Viridiplantae > Streptophyta > Pinopsida > Cupressales > Cupressaceae > Thuja > Thuja plicata. The sequence goes on from MU224437.1 coordinate 2,541,419, forward strand.
AAACCAAAAATTACCTTTTCAAGTAATCTGCTTAAGAAATACTCACCGGATCTGAGAAGGATGGCAAAGAGAAGAAAGAACTAAAGAAGAATGTCAGAATCTTGGAAAAGTTCATTGATAAATTTAATTATTTTGGCCCACTTCCAATAGCTTAGGCCCCAGATAATTTTGATCCTAGATCTCCCAAAAATAAGAAATTTCTAAGCCAAATCCAATGGTGAAAATCATTGGTAATTGTGATAGATGAATGTATTGATAATGCTACAAAAAATGGATGCAAGTACATCAAGGATTAAAGGAATTTACACCTTGATGCACATGCAAACACCATCAAACATAACATGTCTATCATATTTCCAAGGTCTACTGAGCAATAGATGACAAGCATCCATATGTATCACATCACATAATATCTCATCATAATAAGATCCAATCTTAAAATTAACAAGACATTGCTCCTCAATGCTAACCTTAGACACATCTTGTATCCAACTAATCTGATAAGGATTAGGATGTTTCCTTCTTTCCAAATTAAATTTACTAACCATCTCATCTAAAACAAAGTTCTCAGAACTTCCACCATCAATTATGACATTACATACCTTGTCCTTGCACTTACATCTAGTTCTAAACAAAATTCTTCTCTACATTGGTTCATTAATACATGCAGCTAATCTTTTGGTGATCATAACTTCACCTTCTATTGAAACATTAACTTGAATCTCCTCAATAACAAGGTTAAATCTCTTTTGAGGACATTAATAATATCTATGCCCCTTCTCACCACACTGAAAAGAAGTACCGATGAAATCACTTCTACCTCTTCTTCTAGATCCATGATTGTAATCCTTAGTGGTTTGATTGCTACTAGATCCTACCTTGGTCTGCTTAGGATTTTCCATCACCTTACTCTTAATAATTGTGCCATTAGTCTTACCACCTCGGTTTCTTTTATCTATCTACCTTCAAACTTCTTGTTTTGCTTCTCCTCAATCTTCAATGCCACCTTATAAGAATCTCCTATTGTTTTCATTTGAATAGTAATTAACTCTTCTTGTATACTAGGTATCAAGCCATAGATATACCTAGCAACCTTCTCTTTATTAGCTTCTGAATGACCATTCCTAACCAGGATTCTGTAAAACTCCTCGGTATACTCTTGCACCGATTTTCTCACCTACCTCAAACCTTGCATCTTCCTAAACATCTCCAATTCATAATCTACCAGAATGAATCTATTCTTCAACTTTTCAACCATTCGGTTCCATCTGATGATCTTATCTTTTCCTCTCTAAATTCTTTCCAATTGAACTTCTCTCCGCCATATGTTTTCATGAGCTTTTAGTTTTATCTTCTGTCCTAAGGCTTCCAAAAAAGGTAGAAACTTAGATCTTAGGTCTTTTCCCTATTTTAGATACAACTCTCAGAAATCTAGCCTCATCTAGATCTCTGACATCCTCTACAACTTCTTTGAAATTATTTTCTTCTTCATATTCTTCACCATTATCTCGATGTTCTTTAGATGCATTCTTTCTTTGCAATTCCTCTTGCAGATCTTGCACCTTCTTCTCCAAATCTTGGAGATATTCAAGATTGAAGTCCACCTTAGGTTCTTATTTTTTAATCTTGTGGTTTTTCTTCAGAGGTATCCTTGATCCACCAATCTCTTGCTATAAAAACCTAGCTCCTCCTCCAGTGATTGAAACTTACCTTTGATACTATATGATGGGGTGCAGGTCGGAGGGTCCAAGAATAGATTTTCAAAACTTGTAGCCTAAAGAAACAACCAATAACACATGAATATAATCAACATATGAGATCTATTTATATAAAACAAAAATTATATTCAACATGCTGGGTTGTAAGGCCTTCCCGGTTATGGCCAATTACAAAGATATTAATTCTAAGATCCATCACAGATATTATGCAAGAATCAGGCCATTTACCTTCTTCCAAAACATACAAATCAGATCCAATACTAAGATCTTATCTCCAGTATGAAATCCCTACTTGATCTTCTCAAATATGATGCCTTAAGCTAAGAACATAACACAACTTAAATACAAGAAGAAACCAACAAGTCAGCCACAAATCCCTCAGAGGAGACACCAACAAACCATATTTAGGTCCACACAATGCCCAATGAGAGATCCAAATTAAATTTTTCAATCCAAATTAAATACAGAAGGTCAGCCTCAAGATTTAACAAACCAAAACCAAGTCAGTGAGAAGACCACCGAGCAACAGAGGCCAGTCGGCGATGCATAACTGGGCCAACTGAGCCTACTCAGAGAAAAAACTGAGAATAAACACAAATCACTGAGTCACCAACAATAACCAAGGCACCAAGTAGTGACTGAGTACCAAGCAACACAACTGAGAAGAACACCATTGAGCTTAGTCACCGAGTCGACCAACTACTGATCAACAGAAAACCGAGCAACCGAGTATTCAACCGAGGACTCCTCTAAGCTACCAAACTCTAAAAGAAAATATATTTTTTGTGATAATGGATTTCTAAGAATCCTAGGATGCTCCTGCATCTTGTCTTGACATTCATTGATGATCTTTCTCGGTTTACCTTTGTATATTTTCTCAAACAAAAGTCTGAAGTCTTTGAGTTTTTAAAAGAATTCAAAGTTTTTGTAGAGAAACAAACATGGAAAATTATCAAGGTTCTATGTATCAATAATGGGGGGGTTATGTCAATCAAAGGTTTGATTAGTTTCACATCTCAGAAGGAATTAATCTTCCACACACAGTTCCATACACTCCACAACAAAAAGGAGTTGCAAAAAGAAATAATCGGTCCTTAAAGGAAATGACCAACTGTATGATCCATTCCAAATAATTGGCACCTTAATATTGGGAAAAGGCCATAAAATATGCATATTATATCTAAAATAGGGTTCCTCATTGAGTTTTGAAGGGGTTCACTCCTTTTCAAGCTTGGAGTGGTTAAAAACCTATAGTCAAATAGTTTTGAGTGTTTGGGTCTCCGCATGGGCCCATATTCTAGCACAGAAATGCAAGGCTATGGATCCTCAAAGTAGACCTTGCATTTTTGTTGGGTATCCATATGGTTTCAAAGTATATATACTTCTCCATCCTACCACACATGATATTTTCATCAAGAGGAGTGTTAATTTTGAGGAGGATACCTCCAATTCCTCTTATATCACTTCTCCATCATTCATTCCTATGGAGAGACTGTGATTGTATGATGATAGTTCTTCCAAGGATTTCAATCCTCCTAATCTAGATGAGTATTGTTCCTCTATTTTAAATACTAATGATGAGGATCAATCTTCCTCATCTCTTATTCATTGTTCATAAGATGATGATTCTCCTCCAAATTATTTTCCACATGCTTTAGCCACTTGGCCTTGTTGGGATCGTCAGACATTAGAGTCAATAGGTGATTGGGTTGGTGATCCTTTAGATGAGATAAGAAATAAGTCATAGTTTGAGAAAGATCCACATCTCTTAATTGCTACAGATTTTGATCCACAATATTTTTGGGAAGCTTCTAGCATCCTTGAGTGGGATGCCGCTATGCAAGAGGAGTTAAATTCCTTAGGGAAGAACCTTACTTGGGATTTAGTCCCTCTTCCTAAGGGAAGGAGACTTGTTTGGTACAAGTGGATCTATCGAACAAAATTTACTATAGATGGTTCAATTGATAAGCATAAGGCTTGCTTAGTTTCCAAAGGATTCTCCTAGGTTCCTGGGTTTGACTAGTCTAAGACCTTTGCGCTAGTTGACAAGATTAATTCCATCCAACTTATCCTTGTCATTGTTGCATCCCATCACTGTGAAGTTCATTAGATGGATGTGAAGAGTGATTTTCTTCATGGTGGCCTTCAAGAGGAGATATATATGGAGAAACCATAGGGGTTCATCCAGGATCCTTCACTTTTTTTCCACATTCAAAAGTCTCTCTATGGCCTTAAAAAGGCCCCTCAAGCCTGGTATGCCAAAATGGAATCCTTCCTTTTGTCAGTTCGGTTCACTCAGTGTCATTCTAATTTGAATGTCAAAATTTTGTAGTAGGATGATACTCTCACTTTCCTTTTCCTTTATGTTGATGACTTGTTGATCATAGGGAGCCACTCATCCCACATTACGGAAGTCAAAACTTCCATTCATGATAGGCTCTTGATGTTTGACTTAGGCCTTCTCCACTACTTCTTAGGCATTAAGAACACTTAGTCACTTTTTGGTATCTTCATTGGATATCCTAAGTATGCTCTCCAGATTTCACATGGTTGACTGTAAGTCTACATCGAATCAATTTCTTTCAGGTGTAATACCCACCTCTTAGTTTGCTTTTCGGTTTTTGGTGGCCAAACTCTTTTAGGTATTTTTGATGTATGTGTGGATTTATTCAGATGATTTAGATGATATCTATGTATTACATTTTAGTGTGTTAATTGATCCATTATTGTCATGTCATATCTTTTGTGTATATGTAATTTATGGTTATTTAATGATGCTTATGTATATGCTAGGATTTCATTTTGATTATGGTTTTCTGACAATACTGACCTTAGGTTTATATGCACATTGATAATTGTATGTTTTCATTACTGTTTGATGTGCTTGGTATGGTATGGGACAGAGTCATAGTTACTTGCTTCGGTGAGATCCACACGATAACCTGGTCTCAACCATTATTTGCCATATTATATATGCATGTATGTTCATCTTTGTGATGACAGGTTTGCAGGTAGCAGGCTACGTCTTCCCTGAATTGGCAGGAGTGAGTGTACCCTATCGCAATAATCTCAATGGTAAGAGAGGGGAGATAGTATTCAGGTTCCAAATCCTATCCTAAACCTAATTGTCCTAGTTAGTGGACAAGTATCTGTATTGGCTACCTTACCGAATTCATATAGTTGATAGGAATTCGTGTATCCCTTTCCTAGTGGATGTTTGATTTTTCATGTGTTTGATTTCAGGTGCTTGATGTGATTATGTGTGTGTAATATCATGTTATTTATTTATTTGAATATTTTTGCAATTAATTATTAAATATAGGGTATTTAATTAATTGAAAATTAAATTAAATACCTATGTTTAATTGAAAGGTTAATTAAAGTGCAATTATTAAATATTAATATTTAATTGAAAATTAGAGTAAATAAGCTTTTATGCTTAATTAAATAATTAAATATATAGTTGCATAGATTATTGTGCTTTAAATATTTAAGTTATTTAAATTAATATTTTATTAATTACATGTGCAAGATTTGGTTCAAAAAGTTTTTTCAAACTCAAGAGATCTCAACTTGATTTTAGGAGTCAAAGTTGAGTTGTGCAAGTAATTAGATATTTTAATTAATTAATTGTTATTTTCTTTCAATTTTAGGTAGAGTCCTTTTAGGAGTTAAATGAATGTGTTTTCATGAGGGTTTACTTAATTAGGGGAAGTTGATCCTCTTTAGGGGGATTCTTCTCTCATTTGAAGATAACAGGTTTTGGAAGATTTTTGAAAGCTTTAGTGTGTGCTTGGTTTTGGAGCATAATTTTGGAATTCTCCTTGGTTGGATTTTGCATTGTGTATTATTCAACAAATATACAGGTAGGGTCTTGTTCATGTCAATTCTGGTTTTCAGATCCCTGTCTTCTATGCATCTGAAAAGCTAGGACCCTTTGTTTGGTCATTCCTTACTTGTTTATTTTGTGTTTTGGTAGATTTCAATTGGAAAATAATGTTTTAGATCAATTTCATGTTTAATTCAAGCATGCATGCCAGATCTGTGTTTGTGGGCATAAAAGGTTTTATTTTATAGCATTAGGAGTAAATGGGTATTAAGGTTTCTAGTTTAGATTTATTGTTGAAATGGGTATTTCTAGAAACCTAGATCTTTAATTTTTATAGAAAAATATATATTACCCTAGTATGGAAGTGCTGTCAAAATTTTGTTGGAAAATTCCCTATAGAGCTCTTAGAAAAAAATGATAAGTCAATATGCTCTATAGTTAAAACTATAGTGGAAGAAAAAATAAATACCCTCCTTAAAAAAAATGTTCTTTGAAAATTAATTTATTTGGAAAAATATGCTCTTTGTAAAAATACAGAGTTAAAAAGAAATGAAACTACACCAGTCAATTAAAGAAAAATTGTTTGATAGAAAAAGACAAAAAAAAAATTATATTCTATCCTAATTTCCATTTTCGGAAATATTTAATTAAAAAAAAAATGGATTGTTTCAATACAAAACGAATGACATTTAAAAAAAAAAAATATTATAAAAGATTTTTTTTTAAAAAAAATTGTATTAAGTTCTAGGCAGGTGGGGGCCACCACCTCCCCCACCCCACACGACAGTAGGGCTGGCCGCGGTGCGACAGTTGAGGCATCGACACGATAGCCGAGGCGTTGGCTAGGCTGGAGCCTCTGCGGCCCTTCCTTAAAGGAAGGAGCCCGCGGGACATTTTAGTTGAGGGTGCGGTCCACGGGACCCCCCCAATTGGTAGTTTTTTTAAAATATTTTATTTAAAATTGTTACTTTAATTTAACTTAGTTTTTTTTTTTAAATGTTTTATTTAGTTTTAATTAAATTATTTTATATTATAATTAATTTATTTTAAAATTTAAATTAATTTATTATTAGTATTTAAAGTAGTTTATATCTAATTTTTAAATTGGTTTAGTATGAATATTTAAATATGTTTATTAGTAAATATCTAAATCAATTTACTATTAACATATAAATTAGTTTAATACTAATATTTAAATTAGTTTTAAAATTAATTTCTAATTGGTTTTATGTTAATTATGAGTTTAATTAAGAATGAGGCTATGGGATTAATTGATAATGTGATTAATGTTATAGGTATATAAGAACATATTTATTTACCATTGTTATTAATTAATCATTATTAATCATTAGGTCCTATGATGCTAATTGGGTTAACTAGAGATGTTATTGGACAATGTAGATTTATGTGTATGTTGTACCTGGAAATTCAATAACTTTATAATTATAACTGAAAATTTGTAATTAATCCCTAGATGTATTTATTTATGGAGTTTATAAACAGACCTAGAACTAATGTTAATGTTTATCAATATGGTATATTTAGTTATTGTTGGATAGTAATTTTAATGAATTAATGAATTTGCATAATTAAGAATTATAAATTTGTTTATTCTTACGTTGCCATTATATTTGACTTTATGTATTTTGAATATGATAAGATTATATTATGACGTGTTTTGGGTGCGTGATTAAATGAATTTGAACGTTCTCCTATGTTATCATTCTTCCGGGCATCTGTTGGGCTAGATGACCCTAGAACTTAAATCCAGAGGTTTTGGGATTGTACTTTCTGTATGATTTTATTATGATGTCAACTTGTGTTTATATGGTGATGTCATAGTCCTGATTTTCTAGACCCAACCTGGTTCGGTCCTGATGTATTGATTGGTCTTGTGAGGATATTGTGGATGTTTTAGGGTTTTGAGGACCTTTGTGCACCTGAATGTACAAGATGCAATTTGAATTATGAATTATCCTTATGTTACTCTTTTGTGAACCTAGGGTAGGTTACCTAGTTGTATAGTAGGAGGTGGCTTGCAATAAGTACCGGAGCCCACAAGTGGCTGTCAGGGTTTGCTTATGGTAAGTATTAGTAACAAGTGATAACATAATTAATCTAATTAGGATGTGCTAGATTAAACTAATAATATTAATGCCTCACCCATACTTAAGCGCTAGTATAGGCTAAGATGGAGGATGAGATGATGCTTGCCCCCTTTCAAGGTGCGGGTACGGGCATCATTAGTGATCTTCTCTGTTTGAAAGGTCATTAATGCCGTGTATGGTCACTTGGGTGCTGAAATCCATTAAGAGATTTTTAGGACCTAACTCAAGGGTTAGAAATACATGATGACACCTTCCTATATACATCTTAGGTTATCCTACGTGTGTCAGTTATCTCTGGTATTGTTTAGTGTTCCTTGTTATGGTTTAGAGTGCTTCTAGGAGCTTCCTTTGCATTGGAGTATGAGGTCATGTGTACCTTGTTGCATTCTTATTTTATACCCTGTGTGATGGGCTTGTTACTATCTCCTCAGCATGGTGGGAGTGGACCTTTGGTTCCACGCAGTTGGGTGGTAGTGATTCTTATTACCATTGAGATTCCGACGGATTCTTCTTCATGCATGGATGTTCCTTGTTGCAGTTTCATCTTCCTAGTCTTTTGGAGGCTTGTTTAGTTACTTGAGATGTGTTTTGTACCATATGTATTTATCAGTTATCATCCTTTGGAGGATGCATTGTATCACTCATTATGTATTATTACATACCCTGCGACTTGTGCAGTGGATGTTGATTAGGTAGTATACCTTATGGTATTAGATGTATATGTAAAATTTATTATTGAGATGTATGTTATTGGTTTCAAATTAGGTAACCTTTATGTCAGTTATTTATATTTGTTAATCATAGATTATTATGTTTAATTAATTCTACGTCAAGGAACCCTCGAGAAATGTTAATCATGTATGTGTTGTATTTCATGTATGTCATGTACTTCATTGTGTTTCTTCCGCATTGTTATCATTATTATTTGTAAACATAAAAAAAAAATATTCTGTGAACTTAGTGTCATGTTTAGGATTAGTTCTCCTGGGTTCCCTAGTGGGGCATTACACTTGGTATCAGAGCCCATGTTTCTACACTGGGAGCTCTGGGAAATATGTATGCCCATTAGTTGTCTTTTTATTTTTAAAACTTGAAAAAACATAGACATAAAACTCTGATGTATTTAAAACTAGTGCCTTGTGTTTATTTATTTTCATTTGTCACCTTTTGGATTCAATTTTGAGTTGTTGTTTGATTCTTTGGTTGCTTCAGGAATGGAGTCTGTTGAGTCTAGAGCTATTGTTATGAACATTGATTAGGATCAGGCCTTGAAGATTCAACACCTTGTTGGAGGGCTTAATGACCTCACTGATGGAGGAGTTAGAGTCTTTGAATCTCGAGCTTTTATGGATGCAATTTATAAGGCTATATTGGTATTCTGGAGGTTCTTCTACCTTTACAAAAGGTAATTAGTTTCAGCAGCAGGGAGGAATCATTCCTCCTACTTTTATTGGTCCTCAGATTAGGAATTCCTGTGATTTTTAGTGCAACAAGCGTAGACAGATAGTTCAGCCTAGTGGATCTACTCCTGGTTACAAGGGTAATCATCCAAAGGGAGCTGGAAACTTTGGGAATCCTCCTACAGTGTTTAAGGATAACCAGTATCCACATGGGAAGAGATTCCTTCATGTTACTAGTGGTGGTTCCCCGTGAGGGAACTATCGCAACTGGTTGCGCAGTAAGCGCAATAGGACTGATTAGTAAATTCAGAGAGGGCATCAGGATGTCTTTAGGGGTTTTTTTTAGTAGTCTAGTGCACCTTTAGTTAGAGAAAGTGGTGGTGTTAGATCTTGTTTTACTTGTGGATGACTTGACCATATTGCGGTCAATTGTCCTCAGCATGCAGTGTCGTTCTCAGGGCAGAAGTCAGTGGCTATTGATCCTACACTTGGGGGTGTTTGTAGATCTCATTAAGTGTATGTAGCCTTGGATCACCTTCTAGCGGTGTATCATTCTTCTTTGAGTGGGGTTGTAAATGATGGACTAGTAGCTAGTTTTCAGATTCCAGCAATAGGGGATGATCCCCTGTGTTCGAATCAGAGTCCGAAGAAGGATTCTAAGGAATCTACACTTTGAGTCTTTTAGGACTTGGATTAGATGTTCTGTGTTGAGAGATTGATTTCTCTATCTTTGTTTTAGGCTTCCAGGAGTAAGCCTAGTTTTAGGGGAGGAGGATGTAATACCCACCTCTTAGTTTGCTTTTCAGTTTTTGGTGGCTAAACCCTTTTAGGCATTTTTGATGTATCTGTGGATTTATTTAGATGATTTAGATAATATCTATGTATTACATTTCAGTGTGTTAATTGAACCATTATTGTCATGTCGTATCTTTTGTGTATATGTGATTTATGGTTATTTAATGATGCTTATGTATATGCTAGGATTTCATTTTGATTATGGTTTTCTGACAATACTGACCTTAGGTTTATATTCACATTGATAATTGTATGTTTTCATTACTGTTTGATGTGCTTGGTATGGTATGGGACAGAGTCGTAGTTACTTGCTTCGGGGAGATCCACACAATAACCTGGTCTCAACCATTGTTTTCCATATTATATATGCATGTATGTTCATCTTTGTGATGACATGTTTGCAGGTAGCGGGCTACGTCTTCCCTGAATTGGCAAGAGTGAGTGTGTCTTATTGCAATAATCTCAATGGTAAGAGAGGGGAGATAGTATTCACGTTCCAAATCCTATCCTAAACCTAATTGTCCTAGTTAGTGGACAAGTATCTGTATTGGCTACCTTACCGAATTCGTATAGTTGATAGGAATTCGTGTATCCCTTTCCTAGTGCATGTTTGATTTTTCATGTGTTTGATTTCAGGTGCTTGATGTGATTATGTGTGTGTAATATCATGTTATTTAATTAATTAAATATTTTTGCAATTAATTATTAAATATAAGGTATTTAATTAATTGAAAATTAAATTAAATACCTATGTTTAATTGAAAGGTTAATTAAAGTGCAATTATTAAATATTAATATTTAATTGAAAATTAGAGTAAATAAGCTTTTATGCTTAGTTAAATAATCAAATATTTAGTTGCATTGATTATTGTGCTTTAAATATTTAAGTTATTTAAATTAATATTTTATTAATTACATGTGTAAGATTTGGTTGAAAAAGTTTTTTCAAACTCAAGAGATCTCAACTTGATTTTAGGAGTCAAAGTTGAGTTGTGCAGGTAATTAGATATTTTAATTAATTAATTGTTATTTTCTTTCAATTTTGGGTAGAGTCCTTTTAGGAGTTAACTGAATGTGTTTTCATCAGGGTTTTCTTAATTAGGGGAAGTTGATCCTCTTTAGGGGGATTCTTCTCTCATTTGAAGATAACAGGTTTTGGAAGATTTTTGGAAGCTTTGGTGTGTGCTTGGTTTTGGACCATAATTTTAGAATTCTCCTTGGTTGAATTTTGCATTGTGTATTCTTCAACAGATATTGAGGTAGGGTCTTGTTCATGTCAATTCTAGTTTTCGGATCCCTGTCTTCTATGCATCCGAAAAGCTAGCATCCTTTATTTGGTCATTCCTTGCTTGTTTATTTTGTGTTTTAGTAGATTTCAATTGGAAAATAATGTTTTAGATCAATTTCATGTTTAATTCAAGCTTGCATGCTAGATCTGTGTTTGTGGGCATAAAGGGTTTCGTTTTATAGCATTAGGAGTAAATGGGTATTAGGGTTTCTAGTTTGGATTTATTGTTGAAATGGGTATTTCTGGAAACCTAGATCTTTAATTTTTGTAGAAAAATATATATTACCCTAGTATGGAAGTGCTGTCGAAATTTTGTTGAAAATTTCCCTATAGAACTCTTAGAAAAAAAAGATAAATCAATATGCTCTATAGTTAAAACTATAGTGGAAGAAAAAATAAATACCCTCCTTAAAAAAAAAATATTCTTTGAAAATTAATTAATTTGGAAAAATATGCTCTCTGTAAAAATATAGAGTTAAAAAGAAATGAAACTACACCAGTCAATTAAAGAAAAATTGTTTGATAGAAAAAGACAAAAAAACTTATTCTATCCTAATTTCTGTTTTCAGAAATATATAATTAAAAAAAAATGCGTTGTTTCAATACAAAACAAATGACATTTAAAAAAAATTATTATTATTAAATTTTTTAAAAAAAAAAATTGTATTAAGTTCTGGGCAGGTGGGGGCCACCACCTCCCCCACACCCACGACAACAGGGCTAGCCATGGTGCGGCAACCGAGGCACCAGCACGGCAGCCAGAGCTACCGGCACGGCAGCCAAGGCGCCAGCCGAGCCGGAGCCTCCGCGGCCCTTCCTTAAAGGAAGGAGCCTGCGGGGAATTTTAGTTGAGAGTGGGGTCCACGGGACCCCCCCAATTGGTAGTTTTTTTTTAAATTTTATTTAAAATTGTTACGTTAATTTAACTTAGTTTTTTTTTTAAAATGTTTTATTTAGTTTTAATTAAATTGTTTTATATTATAATTTATTTATTTTAAAATTTCAATTAATTTATTATTAGTATTTAAAGTAGTTTATATCTAATTTTTAAATTGGTTTAGTATGAATATTTAAATATGTTTATTATTAAATATCTAAATCAATTTACTATTAACATATAAATTAGTTTAATACTAATATTTAAATTAGTTTATTGTTAATTTCTAAATTAGTTTTAAAATTAATTTCTAATTGGTTTTATGTTAATAATGAGTTTAATTAGGAATGAGGCTATGGGATTAATTGATAATGTGATTAATGTTATAGGTATATAAGAACATATTTTTTTACCATTGTTATTAATTAATCATTATTAATCATTAGGTCCTATGATGCTAATTGGGTTAACTAGAGATGTTATTGGATGATGTAGATTTATGCGTATGTTGTACCTAGAAATTCAATAACTTTATAATTATAACTGAAAATTTGTAATTAATCCCTAGATGTATTTATTTATGGAGTTTATAAACAGATCTAGAACTAATGATAATGTTTATCAATATGGTATATTTAGTTATTGTTGGATAGTAATTTTAATGAATTAATGAATTTGCATAATTAAGAATTATAAATTTGTTTATTCTTACGTTGACATTATATTTGACTTTATGTATTCTGAATATGATAGGATTATATTATGATGTGTTTTGGGTGCATGATTAAATAAATTTGAACGTTCTCCTATGTTATCATGCTTTCGGGTATCTGTTGGGCTAGATGACCCTAGGACTTAAATCTAGAGGTTTTGAGATTGTACTTTCTATATGATTTTATTATGATGTCAGCTTGTGTTTATATGGTGATGTCATAGTCCTGATTTTCTAGACCCAACCTGGTTCGGTCCTGATGTATTGATTGGTCCTGTGAGGATATTGTGGATGTTTTAGGGTTTTGAGGACCTATGTGCACCTGAATATACATGATGCAATTTGAATTATGAATTATCCTTATGATACTCTTTTTTGAATCTAGGGTAGGTTACCTAGTTGTATAGTAGGAGGTGGCTTGCAATAAGTACCAAAGCCCACAAGTGGCTGTCAGGGTTTGCTTATTGTAAGTATTGGTAACAAGAGATAACATAATTATTCTAATTAGGATGTGCTAGATTAAACTAATAATATTAATGCCTCACCCATGATTAAGCACTAGTATATGCTAAGATGGAGGATGAGATGATGCTTGCCCCCTTTCGAGGTGCGGGTTCGGGCATCATTAGTGATCTTGTCTATTTGAAAGGTCATTAATACCGTGTATGGTCACTTGGGTGCCAAAATCTATTAATGGATTTTTAGGACTTAAGTCAAGGGTTAGACGTACATGATGACACCTTCCTATATACATCTTAGGTTATCCTACGTGTGTTAGTTACCTCTAGTGTTGTTTAGTGTTCCTTGTTATGGTTTAGAGTGCTTCTAGGAGCTTCCTTTGCATTGGAGTATGAGGTCATATGTACCTTGTTGCATTCTTTTTGTATACCCCATGTGATGGGCCTACTACTATCTCCTCAGCATGGTAGGAGTGGACCTTTGGTTCCACGTGGTCGGGTGGTAGTGATTCTTATTACCATTGAGATTTTGATAGATTCTTCTTCATGCATGGATGTTCCTTGTTGCAGTTTCATCTTCCTAGTCTTTTGGAGACTTGTTCAGTTACTTGAGATGTGTTTTGTACCATATGTATTTATTAGTTATCATTCTTTGGAGGATGCATTGTATCATTCATTATGTATTATTACATACCCTGTGACTTGTGTAGTGGATGTTGATTAGGTAGTATACCTTATGGTATCAGATGTATATGTAAACTTTATTATTGATATTTATGTTATTGGTTTCAAATTAGGTAACCTTTATGTCAGTTCTTTATATTTGTTAATCGTAGATTATTATGTTTAAGTACTTCTACGTCAAGGAACCCTCAAGAAATGTTAATCATGTATGTGTTGTATTTCATGTATGTCATGTACTTCATTGTGTTGCTTCTGCATTGTTATCATTATTGTTTGTAAACACTAAAAAAAAAATTATTTCGTGAACTTAGTGTCATGTTTAGGATTAGTTCTCCTGGGTTCCCCGGCGTGGCATTACATCAGGACTCAAACTTGAGGCTTCCTATTCTTTACCCTTAATCAATGCTACCTTGTATCATCAATTGGTTGGTAGCCTCATATATTTTACTCATATGAGGCCTGATATTTATTATTCTATGGGCATGGTCTTTTGATTTATTTAGGAGCCACATGAGCATCATTGGAAAGCAACTAAGTGAATTCTTCATTATATCTAGGGTACTCATAGTTATGGCATTCATTTTGAAACATGTGGGGATATTAGCATGGTAGGATATACAAATTCAGAATGGGCAGGTGATTCTCAGGATCGCAAGTCTACTTTGGGGTATTACTTTGCTCCTTATTCAGGTCCAGTTTCTTGGTCGAGAAAGAAGCACTCTCATATTTCTCTTTTGTCCACCGAGGCTGAGTCTAGAGGACTAGTTAATGCATCTACTGAGGCCATTTGGCCTCAAAATATCCTCATTGAGTTTGGAATTCCTTTCCAAAATCTAAAAGTCATATTTTGTGACAACCAGAGTGCCATTCATATATTTTTCAATCAGGTCCATCATGAATGGATCGAGCACATTGAGATTCACATGCACTACATTCAGGAGTTGATTCATGAACAAGTCCTTGATATTTAGTACTCTTAGACATTAGAGAAAATTGCAGACATCTTCACCAAAACCTTCACTAAGAGAAAGTTCATTCACTTACATGCTTTTCTTGGGGTGTGACAGGTGTCTCCTTCTAACACACTCAATCTTGGAGGATCCAAGAATCGACTATTCAAACTTGCAGCCAACAACAATAACACACAGTAGAAACTACACATCACAAGATATAGCAATATCAACTGATATTATCTCAAAATTATCATTACATGAAACCTGTCAGGATGTAAGGCCTTCTTGGTTATGGCCAAAATACAAAGATATAATTCAAGATAAATTATAGATCTTTCGCAAACACATAGCTCCCGATCCAGATTCTCAGATCTAACACTTTGATTTGCTCGCAAGATTTGATCTCCCCAAAACTAAGAATAAAATACTAATTAAATACAAAAGAAACAAAGAGTTCGGCCACAAAATCAAACATAGGAGAAATCCCTGACCCAGATTTAGGTCCACACAACCCCCAATCAAAGATCCACCATTAATGCCATGATCAAAATTAAATGCAAAAGTTGGCCACCAGATCCAACTCTAAAATAAATAACTCGGGCAGAGGATGACCAAGAAAAAAAGTGATTCAAACAAAGAACACCCACAGAAATAGAAAATGACTCTATTAAAGAGAACCCCGAGCAACAGAAAATGACTAGGGCAAAGAGATCACCAAGACCCACCAGTAAAGCAAGACCCAAACAAAAGTAAACATCTTTTTGGTTGAGCAAGATTGCCAATCATCCTAGGATTCTCCTGCATCAGACACCCTAGGTAAAGAAGATTTTTCCATAAAGGAAATCATGAACATCTTAAGGGAATTAAAACAAGTATCCCATACTTGTTCTTAACCCATATCTCCTCTTTCCTTTCATTCCATGGTGTCTTCATTCTATCCATTGTATCATCTAACAAATTCACACTTTCTATACTTCTTTCATATCTTTTTCCTACAACTGACATTAGCTGACACTAACTTCCCTCACCCGACTGACTAATCAACTCACTATCATCTACATCTCTCTATGTCACTAGTGTCAACATCTTCTACACCACCTTATTCAAATATGTTATCTATTTCTTCATCTCTGTAAGTTCCTCAGAGATATCATTCTCTTTCCCCTTCAGATTCTCCTTCCCTTCATCCATTGAAATAGGTTTTCCAACTCCCTTCTCCTTAGGTTTGTCACTATCATTCAAATGTTTTTTGATAAATCCACATCTTTTAGTTCCTTCTCCCTGCAAAGGTATTAGTTTATTCTTGGTTTCACCCTATCTCACAACATAGGTATTTGCATGACCATCAAACACATGTCTATCATACTGCCAAGGTCTACTGAGCAATAGGTGACAAACATCCATAGGTAATACATCACATAGTACTTGTCATAATAAAATCCAATCTTAAAATTAACAAGGCATTGCTCCTCAATGCTAACCTTGGACATATCTTGTATCCAACTAATCTGAGGATTAGGATGTTTCCTCCTTTCCAAATTCAATTTACTAACCATCTCTTTTGAAACAAAGTTCTTAGAATTGCCACCATCAATTATGACATTACATACCTTATCCTTGCACTTATATCTGGTTCTGAACAGAGTCTTCTTTTGATCAACTTGTTTTGAGGGAAGCAAAGTTCTTCTAAGAAAAAGATTCATATTTTCCACCTCAGGTTTGTTCCTAGTGACTTCATTCACCACAACATTTTTGTGACTACCAACCTTCTTATCTGCATGAGAACATTCATAAGACCAATGCCCTTCTTCTCCATAGTTGTAAAAAGTGCCTCTTAATACACCTCTACCTATTCTTCTCCTTGGTTCAATAGGGTTTGGTTCCTCCTCAGCTCTAGGTTTATCTTTGATTAACTGCTCTTGCTTCTCTTTCCCTCAGGAATTACCATAGTGTCTTCTCTTCAACTTATCTTCTGCCTTTAGTGCATATTGATAAGCATCTTCCATAGAGTCAATCTTCAACATACCAATCTCATCTTGGGTAATGAATTTTAGGCCATTAACATACCTCAACACCTTTTATTTAGAAATTTTTCTATGTCTAGACTGAATTATCAACTTGTAGAACTCCTCGGTATAATCTTCTACAGTCATCTCCTTCTTTTTCAGATTCTATAATTTCTTAAACAACTGAAGTTCATAGTCGACAAGAATGAAATTAGCCTTCAGATTTTCCACCATCAACCTCCATCGATTGATCTTCATCTCACCTTCTTCTTCTCAGTCTCTCTACAACTCTTTCCACCATAGAGTAGCATGCCCTTTCAAATTAGTCTATGCCAACTTTACTCGAAGTAGATCTTCAATTTTTTCCAGCTCAAATTAGTCTTCTAACTCACCGATCTAATTAATCAAATCCTCGGGCTTCAATTTACCTAATAAATTGGACACCTCTGTTCGATAACTTGTACTCAACCAAGCTTGAGATTTCTGCAACTGACCATACATGCCTCCTCTAGATCTCACCATCTGATTAGTTCTGTCATCTCCACTAGATCCAACAGCTTCAAAATATTCAACAACTTCTTCATAGCCATCATCCATTCTAGGACCTCTCTATAATCCAATGTTTCTAATACCTTTTATAATTTCATTCTTCATTGCCACCATCTTAGATTTGAATCTTTCTATTATCCTCACTTCAACCTCCTTGGAAAGATCAGCAATCACCCTAGGGTCCAATCTTCTCAGAGGCATCTCCCTAGATCTTTGAAAACCCTAAGCTCCACAAGAAACAAACCAGATCAACCTTTTCTCTGATGCCACCTGACCTAGTCAAGCTTGGAGGATCCAAGAATGGACTATCCAAACTTGTAGCTAGCAACAAGAACACATAACAAAAACTACACAACACAAGATATAGCAATATCAACTCATATTATCTCAAAATTTTCATTACATGAAACATGTCAAGCTATAAGGCCTTCTCAGTTATGGCGAAAATAAAAAGATAAAATTCAAGATCAACTACAGATATTCTACAAACACAACTCATGATCCAGATTCTGAGATCTAACACTTTGATCTACTACCACAATCTGATCTCCCCAAAACTAAGAAAAAAATACTACTTAAATACAAAAGTAACCAAGAGGTTGGCCACAAAATCAAACATAGGAGAAATATTTGACCTAGATTTAGGTCCACACAACCCCCAATCAAAGATCCACCATTAATTCTATGATCAAAATTAAATGCAGAAGTTGGCCACCAGATCCAACTCCAAAATAAACAACTCAGGCAGAGGATGATTGAGAAATAGAGTGACTCAGGCAAAGAACACCCCGAGAAACAGAAAATGACTCGGTCAAAGAGCACCTCAAGCAACAGAAAACAACTCAGGAAAAGAGCACCCTGAGCAATAGAAAATGACTCGGGCAAAGAGCACCCCGAGCAACAGAAAATGACTTGGGCAAAGAGATCATCGAGACCCGCTGGTAAAGAAAGACCCGAACAACAGAAGAAAAAAAAAAGTAAACATCTTTTTGGTTGAGAAGGATTGCCAAGGATCCTAGGATGCTCCTGCATCAGACACCCTAGGTAAAGAAGATGTTTCTATAAAGGAAATCATGAAAATCTTAAGGGAATCAAAATAGGTATCCCATACTTGTTCTTAACCCATATCTCCTCTTTCCTTTCATTCCATGCTGTCTTCATTCTATCCATTGTCTCATCTGATAAATTCACACTTTAGGTACTTCTCTCATATCTTTTTCCTGCAATTGACAATAGCTGACACCAATCCCCTTCACCCAACTGAATAATCAACTCACTATCATCTGCATCTCTCTATGTCACTAGTGTCAACATCTTCTTAACCACCTTAGTCAAATATGTTATCTATTTCTTCATCTCTGTAAGGTCCTCAGAGATATCATTCTCTTTCCCCTTCAGATTCTCCTTCCCTTCATCCATTGGAACAGGTTTGCCAACTCCCTTCTCCTTAGGTTTGTCACTATCATTTGGACAATATTTGATAACTCCACATATTTTAGTTCCTTCTCCCTATAAATGTATCAATTTATGCTTGGTTTCACCCTATCTCACAACATAGGTATTTGCATGACCATCAAACACAACATGTCTGTCATACTGCCAAGGTCTACCGAGCAACAGGTGACAAACATCCATAGGTAATAAATCACATAGTATCTCATCATAATAAGATCCAATCTTAAAATTAACAAGGCATTTCTCCTCAATCCTAACCTTAGACACATCTTGTATCCAACTAATTTGATAAAGATTGGGATGTTTCCTCATTTCTAAATTCAATTTACTAACCATCTCTTCTAAAACAAAGTTCTTAGAACTGCCACCATCAATTATGACATTACATACCTTATCCATGCACTTATATCTGGTTCTGAATGGAGTCTTCTTCTAATCAACTTTTTTTGAGGGAAGAAAAATTCTTCTAAGAAAAAGATTCATATTTTCCACCTCAGGTTTGTTCTCAGCGACTTCATTCACCACAATATTTTGGTGACTACCAACCTTCATATCTGCATGGGAGCATTCATACGACTGATGTCCTTCTTCTCCATAGTTATAAGAAGTACCACTGAATACACCTCTACATGTTCTTCTCCTTAGTTCAACAGGTTTTTGTTCCTCCTCAGCTCTAGGTTTATCTTTTACCGAGTGTTCTTGCTTCTCTTTCCCTCATGAATTACCATAGTGTCTTCTCTTCAACTTATCTTCTTCCTTTAGTGCATACTGATAAGCATCTTCCATAGATTCAATCGTCAACATACCAATCTCATCTTGGATATTGAATTTGAGGCCATTAACATACCTCACCATATTTTCCTTATAATGTTGTCTATGTCCAGACCAAATTGTCAACTTGTATAACTCCTCGGTATAATTTTCTACAGTCATCTCCTTCTGTTTCAAATTTTGCAATTCCTTAAACAACTCAAGTTCATAGTTGGTAGGAATGAACATAGCCTTCATTGTTGCCACAATCAACCTCCATCGATTGATCTTCATCTCACCTTCTTCTTCTCAGTCTCTCTGCAACTCTTTCCACCATAGAGTAGCATGCCCTTTCAAATTAGTCTGTGCCAACTTTACTCTAAGTGGATCTTCAATGTCTTCCATCTCAAAGTAGTCTTCCAACTCACCAATCCAATTAATCAGATCCTTGGGCTTCAATGTACCAAAGAAATTGGACACCTCCATTTGATAACTTGTACTCAACTAAGCTTTAGATCTCTGTAAATGATGATACCTGCCTCCTCCAGATCTCTTCTTCTTCATAACCATCATCCATTCTAGGACCTCTCTATAATCCAACATTTATGATACCTTCTATGATTTCATTCTTCATTACCGCCATCTCAGATCTGAATCTTTCTGTTATCCTCGCTTCCACCTCCTCGGAAAGATTTGCAATCACCCTAGGGTCTAATCTTCTTAGAGGCATCTCTCCAGATCTTTGAAAACCCTAAGCTCCACAAGAAATGAACCAAATCAACCTTCACTCTGATACCACCTAACACAGTCAAGCTCGGAGGATCTAAGAATGAACTAGCCAAAACTTCAACCAACAACAAGAACACACAACAAAAAATACACAACACAATATATAACAATATCACCTTATATTATCTCATAATTCTCATAACATGTAACATGCTGGGCTGTAAGGTCTTCCTGATTATGGCCAAAATACAAAGATACAATTCAAGATCAACTACAGATCTTCTGCAAACACACAGCTCATGATCCATATTCTCAGATCTAACACTTTGATCTGCTCCCACAATCTGATCTCCCTAAAACTAAGAACAAAATACTACGTAAATACAAAAGAAACCAAGAGATCAACCACAAAATCAAACATAGGAGAAACCCCTGACCCAAATTTAGGTCCACACAATCCCCAATGAAAGATCCATAATTAATACCATGATCAAAATTAAATGCAGAAGTTGACCACCAGATCCAACTCCAAAATAAACAACTCGGGTAGAGGATAACCAAGCAACAAAGTGAGTCAGGAAAAAAACACCCCGAGAAATAGAAAATGACTTGGTCAAAGAGGACACCGAAAAATAGAAAATGACTCAGGAAAAGAGCACCCCGAGCAACAGAAAATGACTCAGGCAAAGAGCACCTCGAGCAATAGAAAAGGACTCGGGCGAAGAGATCACCAAGACCCATGGTAAAGAAAGACCCGAGCAACATAAGACAAACAAAAGTAAACATCTTTTTTTTTGAGTAGGATTGACAAGGATCCTAGGATGCTCCTACATCACCTTGTACGAGAGATTTTTAGTCTCTTATTTCTCTCTTTTGGAGAGGAGTTTTTTCCCATCGGGTTTCTCCTTTTCTCCAGTTATGAGAGCATGCATTGTAGTTGTACATGGGTACCTAACATGGATTTTTTTCTAGGACCCATAAGCTATTTATTATTGTACTCCCTAAGTTGCACTTAAGGGGGGGGTATTAGAGTAAATGGTTCTTTTCCATTTCACTCTTGACTTAAGTTGACTTAAGTGAACTTATTTATTAGGAGGATTTTATTTATTTTGATATTATATTTAGGAGGACATTTTTGAGTCATATTTGACTCCAACTCCTCATTTCATATGGTTGAGTCTTTCTTGAACTGTAACTCCTCTTAAGATATGGTTGAGTCCAATTAGACTCTACTCTTCTAGAGGATGTTGTTGAGTTCCATTGAGACTCTACTTTCTCCAGGTTGAGACACTTGTCTCAACCTTGTCCATGCCTACTATCATCTCTTGCCTATATAAACAAGCTAGCTTTCATGTATTTGATATAGATTGGAGATATATACTCCATATTGATATATTGGAGATATATTGGATATGCTAGGATAGCATAATAGATATTTCCCATGATCTTGTTATACCTTTGAGCATAACATCAAGTTTTTCTAACAATGTTATTCTGCTTATTTTATTTCCAATTATTTGATCTAACACTTTCAATTGGATTCTGGGTTATGTCTATATTTAGCAGATTCTAACAGTCCAAATTAGAGGATGATCATTTGGGTTTCCCTCAACCAGCTAAGATGTGACAAGGTCACTTCTCATATTACACTGGGTGTCTAATGTAGGAGCATATATTAGTGTTAGGGAAATCCAAGATCACCCAAAAATATCTCTTTTCTATTATTTTCTTTTCAATTTTTTAAAATTTGTTGATACCCATTTGGGAAATTTAGAATTTTCCAATTCTCACATGTCCACGACTACATTTTTTGGGTCAATCTGATATTTTTAGTAAGTTTTAATTGACAGGAGGATGAGGAAAAATATTTGAAGGAAGTTTCAAATGAAAAATTAAGCACTTTGGCCAAAGAATCAGGTCAAAATCATTCACCATTTAAAAGTTATTAGGGTTTTACTTTTTTTAAAACCTGCTAAAAAATATTTTGAGTCAGGTTTGAGGCACTAAATGATTTTATAGGGCCTTTAAAATTGGGGTACAAGTGGATATTTTCCATAGGGGTGTAGCTCACCCAGAGATATTTTTGGTGATACAAACAACACATGAATCAGACACTCAGATCAAAAGTTATGCCTTCCAAAAGTTGGAGAATTGCCCTATTTTCAAATCTGGCTCAAATTTAAATTTCAAATTCTTTGTTTTGGCGCCCAAGAAAAAAAAATTCAAAATTAAAATTAAAATTTTGTCTCTAAATTGGAAAATAGGTTATATTTGGGGAACTCGTCTTGAGGGTTGGAGGCAGTTTTTGGGAGAAGACAATGATATTGTAGGAAAGGGTAGTTTTCCAAAACTTTGTGTAATCTGTAAATTGATATAGCTTGTGGGCATGTAGTTTGTTCTTTTTCTCTTTAGTAATCTCATTGTAATCAACATCTATATTCATATTTTTCTTATTTTGTCTGTTTAGACTGCTTTGCTGGAGTCACTATAATGCTAATCTGTTGTTCCTCTATCTATCTCCTTTTGGCTTGTGCGTTATCTTCCTATCTTTCAATGTTTTGTAAAGGGTTCTAGATTCCCTTCAAAAAATTCTTGTACCATAATAACAAACATTTGTATTCAGATAATAGAGAATGTGAATTTTATTATTTTTATTATCGTTTTGTGTCTCAAGTTTTCTACCCTTGTCGCAGCCCCATCAAAGTTTAATTTAAACCATCATGAGTTTGGAGGATGCCATTTGCAATTTTATCTAGCTTTTTTACTTAATTGGCATACTTTATCAATGACTATGGGGATTCTCAAACCAAACCATCTTTTATGCATTCTATCATCCCATCTTGTGAAATAACTTGATTTATTATTTTGAGCACGTATTCTTGATTTCATTGTTTCCACAATAACTGCTTGCATCTTATTCATGAGCATTTATATTATTCTATAAATTTTTATTGAAAGATTATTCTATTCCATAACTTCTAGATATCCCATGCTACAATTGAGGGTGATATTACCCAAATACTGCCAAATGAACTATTTTTTACATAGACTTGGATAAGATTAAAATAACATCAAAATATCATTTGGTATTGTTGATATCCATCCTAGTTTAGAGAAGAGCCATTGCTAGCATTCAAGGGAGAAAGGGCATGTTAGTAGAATATGATTTATATCCTCTCTACTATTATTACATAGGAAGAAAATTGAGGGACCCTAAAAACCAATCCTTTTAAACCAATCTTTTGTTAGAATTTTGTCTTGCAAAGCTACCCAAGTAAAGATGTCTACCTTGGGCATGTATAATTTGTCCTAGCATAAGTGAACTGGTAACTAAGACTTGGGACTTTATTTATATTGATATGTTACCTTATATCTATCCTTCACATTATACAATCCTTATGTTGGGATAATGGAGAGGTGTGTATTGAGAGGGGAGGGGTGAATCAGTACCCTTAAAATTTTTTAATCAATTCTTTATAACCTATTGTTCTTCAATACCCGGCTGAGTAAATTTACATACACCAAACATATAGTATCAATGATAAAATGTAAATGCATTTAAAGTAAATAATACACATACATAAAATTAAGTACTCATGACACTATTATTCTGGTATCGTAGAAAACCCCTGTTAGAAGGTAAAAACTGCGGTGGGGATGAGACCCACAAAACTTCACTACTGTAGAAATAAAGTAGCTTGTTAAAGCTTACAAATAATGATCACTTTTGATGATCTTACCTTGTTAGGAGTAACAATGAGATCCTTTAGATCTACCCCGTGAGAGAATTTAACAACACAATCTATGTATGCACTCAGTTAAGAGATTTACAATAAGACAGTTAAGTCTACTCTGTTAAGAGATTTGGGCTCTATTACAATTATTAGAGAGTAACAAAAGTTTGATCTGAAACATATAAAATATTAATATTTCTGATACAGATCCATTAAGTGTATACAAAACATATCACCTCAATGTAAATGATAATGCCTTCTGCTCTATTCTTCTCGGTAACCTTGCCTTAGTTTTGAAAATTGATTTATTTAGTGTAGTTCCTTGTCCTTAAAACCCTTGTCTGATATGTTATGTCTATAGTATGGTGGCTACTTGATCATTTCTTGATCAACATACACAAAAAAATGACATCTAAACATTTATATATCAAATGATATGACCTAATTAGGGCTTAAAAATTACATCCCTACCCTAAGATCAACAGTGTACATAATTTACCTTGATCATCTAACATAGGAGACATAAACAATTAATGCTATAAATATGTAATTAATGTTCTCATAATTTACCTTGATCATCTAACATAGGAGACATAAATAATTAATGCTATAAATATGTAATTAATGTTCTCATAATTTACCTTGATCATCTAACATAGGAGACATAAACAATTAATGCTATAAATATGTAATTAATGTTCTCCTTGATCATGTAAACCATTATCTAGGTTGGCTAAAGATTTATTACATAGAATCATGTGCCATATATAAATTTTATGTTGCCTCTATTCCACTCAGTTAATGTTGTCTCTCGGTGCTCGGTGTAGACTATGTATCTCGATTATACTGTTGTTCAGTTATGATGTGTAGCTCGGTGTTGTCTACTACTCGGTATAGTCTGCCAGCTTGGGTATCATTGTACTCGGTTAACTCTGGGTGTGATCAATGCTCTCGGATAACTTTGTACTTCGGTCAATATACCAACTATCTTGTTTTTATTTTGTTACTGTCTGTTTTCCTCTGTTTTGCTTGATAACTAATGACAACTTCAATGTGCAATTGGAGCAATATTCTCCCCCTTTGGCATTAGTATCAAAAACTTATTACTGTATATAATACTATACATAATATATATGATGTCTACATGCTCTCTCCCTTTGTATATACTCAGCATATGTATATGAATGCATCCTGATTGTAGTATCTCCCTTTACATACATACATACATACATACATACATATATACATACATATATATATATATATATATATATATATATATATATATATATATCCCCCTTTTTTGAAAATAATGACAAAAGGAGTATAACTTATAATTTTTCAAAAATGGTAGGATGGGTGTTCTTAAGAGTTTCCAATAGCTTCTCCCATTCCTCCTTTAAATGAACAAGGTTAAGTTGCTCTAAATTGATTTGAGCATACATATCATAGATGTTGCCAGTTACTAACAATTTTGGGGTGGAAATTAAAGTCTTTTCCAATGTCACATGTTTCTGCATCATTACCAAATGCGGTAGTAACATTTCCTGGAGCTTGGTTACTTGTTCTCTGATTGTCTCTTCTTCTTTCTTCAATTCTAATCTCAACCGCTTGTTTTGGAGAACTTTTTTGTAATGCATGATGCTCGGTTGATAAACTATGTGCACTATCCTTAAAATCTTGATCTATTTTCTGTATCTTTTCCCTAATCTCGGTAGTAAAGTGATCTAAAGTGCATAACTCCTATAGAAGTGTGATGGATTCAGATATGATAGCTTCTATTCCATTCACAAATTTAGACAGAGTTACCTTATTTACTACCACTACCAGGTTGATCTTCTCTGCGACCTTTTATTGAATCTTCTTCTCTGCTCTTTCTTCTGATTTCTACTTGGAATCAACATTAGGTTTGTTAATAGCCTTGGTAAGAAGTGAAAGTTGATCAATGATGGGGGTCATGGCATTGATATCTAAATCTATAAATACTTGTTGAAGAATCTCCTTGGCAACTTCTAATACTTGTGCATTCTTGTGTTCTTGCCTTAACTTATCTTGTGTTTCTTTCTTGGTGCATAATTCACCATATTTTATCAATGTTTCTGGATTGAGTGTCCTTGGATTTCATGCTGGAATCTCTATGATTTCATCCAATGTAACTGCGTTCTTGTTTCTTTTCTTTTTCTTCCCTTGGATACTACATGAAGGAGATAAAGTTAATGCCAATTGAGCCTTTTTCTCAGGTTCTGGCTTTGTTTTCTTGGGACTCGGTGTGATGACTTGGTGAGGTGCTTTAGTAATTGACTTTGTATCTGTAGTAGAAGTATCTACTATATTAAATATGTTATCTGTATTACCTTCACCTTTTGTTTCTTCATTAGTGGCATCTTTTTGTGCATCACATTGGGTTGTTCCACCATCGTGCTCAGTCTGTGTACCTTGCTGATCACCCTTGTCTTCATTTTTATCTGTTGTATGCACCCTAAAATGGTCGCCTAGACTTTGGGCCCCATTTCTCAATTTATCAAATCCCAGAATCAATATTTTCAAATATCAACAATATCAATTATATCAATTTCCTTGATCAAATCATAATCAA
>MU224437.1:2611154-2632874 GCA_018584345.1 Thuja plicata
ATGAAGAAGGACCTTATCCAGTCCTTAGCAATTAGGCTTTTCTTGTCTCTGAATCAGAAGTAGAAGGTACAAGGTTCACATAGACATTTCAAGCATTATGATTCATACAAGAAAAATCCCTAACACAAACCTTGCTTTGAAAGGATTGGGAGAGCCCCCTTTATTGGGAAAATGACTTGATCACAACCACCTGAACGGATGACCTTACTACAAACTATTGTTCTAGTTTTCCAAAAACCCTCTATCTATTGGTGTGAAAGGTCAAAGACCGACTAAGATGCCCCACATTCTTACGGCTTTTAGTAGAGATAACAACCCTTTGGGAAGCAATTCCGTTGGGGTCCGAAGCTTGGTATTCCTAAGAAGTGAGTGCATATGTAAGGAGGAGCCCGTGCTTCCAAACTTCTAAGTTATCCTCTAAGAGTAAGTGTAGCTGAACTTTGGTTCAAGTGGGGATTCAACAGATATTGTCCTGGCAATCCTAGGATTGTAATGTTCTTGTTCTGGTACTACAAACATTCTATTTAATGTGTTTTGTGTGGGTGTATCATTTGAACAATCAAAACACACAAATTGTCAATCTTGAACATGTCCAAAACAATCTATAACTTAAACTATCTGTCGGGAAACAACATGATTTCACCTTGGAAAATGCAAACTGATCTTAACAGTCTGATTCTGTAAACATCTTTTTTCAACATTTGCATTGTTTCGTGTGAAATTTGCCAATCTTCGCATCATTCAGTGAGAATATTCACGCGATATGAATTATACTATCGTGTGACATTTGGCAACAGTGCCATTATTCTGTCATTCTTTATTCTATCAACTAGTGTCATTCTTCACACGGAGAGAGAATTTATTCATGCGATTCGGTGAGAAACTTTACGCGACATAGCATTTTGTCGCATGAAATGGAGTCTTTTGTCCAAATAGTGAGCTAAAATCTATCAGTCAGTTGTACTTCTGTCAAATATGGTCTCTGATATGGGTCTTTTTTTCTACCATCTATCTTCACACAGTCTGAAACTTAGTTTCTTGGGTTGAGAACTACGTGTTTCTTAATTAAACTGGTCTTGTCTCATGTCTTTTTGATTTCTTTCATCTGTGTCATCATGCCTTGTGTCACAATAGTCATCTCTTGGTTGTTCTAGCCTCATCTTAAATGATTTGCACCAAGGATACTTCACCTTTTGGCATGTTCTATGCAATTACTTTGAGATAGTTTCAAGTTTAGTCCTAGTTCACATCTCTTGTTGAAAACTTTGTCTATGACTGTCACAGCTCGAAGTGGCAAAACATTTCCTTCAATCAATCAAGATGAATCTATACATTCCACACCATTACTGGCTACATTTAGTGAGGAATCATCTCGATCTCCTTCCCCGGTATGATGACCTTACAATAAATGGTCATTTCTTATGGATCTTAGTAGGGTTCAAAATCCTTTGTTCCAAGAAGACCCATATTCAGAGAACACTTAATCTTTTCATACTGATTCTTTACACTTTGAATCCTTGCATTCTAGCAATATGACAGATCATAGCCAACTGGGTGGACCCTGTTTCAACCAGACCAAAAACCCTCCTCTTCAAGAAGAGAACGAGATAACCCAAGGGGATATCATAGAGGCCCGGGATAATAAAAAATTCATGAGAATGATGGCGGTCATAATGAAAGAAGAGAAGGAGAAATACCTTCTCAAATTAGCCACCCAAGGTGCTAAACTTCCCTCTGATTACAAGGTAGAGACACTTATTGAGAAAGAGGAAGAAACTAAAAATTCTCGCTTGCAAAAATAAATGCAAACCATGCAAGAACAACTCTCTCAACTCTTTAAAGAGAAAGACAAACTTGTCACACAATTTATGCTGGAAAGCATCTGTCATTTCCCGTTTGATAAAGATCTTCACATGCCTCCTTTTCCCAAAGGAGTTGAACTTCTTAAATATGAAAAATACTTGGGTACATCAGACCCTCAAGACCATTTGGGAGAGTTTGGTGCTCTCTCCATGGAATTCATACATGACACAACCTATCTCATGTGTCTTTTCCCACGTAGTTTGGGAGGGTCAGCTATGGAATGGTTCTCTAGATTACCAACTGGCATCAAAACTTTTGACAAAATTGCCAATTTATTTCTACAACACTATTATCACAGTATCCAACATCCAGTTCACATCTGAGATCTTTGCAACTTGAAACAAAATCAAGAGGAATCCTTCTTGGCATTTCTCCAAAGATGGAGACAACTTTATACATGATATTCTCGCAAGATACCTGAATCTAAAAAGTTGGACATCTTTCTCGATAATCTTCTCCCCAACTTTGGGTATCAATTATAACTACAAGGTCCTCTAACCTTTGATGATATGATTAAACAAGCTGTAAGAATCAAGACATTCATGATCAAGAAAGGAGAATTGACCTTGCACAAGGAAAACAAACAAGGGTCTTCTTCCTCAAGCAAAGATAAATCTAAATTTCCCAACAAGAACCAAAATATTGTGAATGATGGAGTTGTAGACAATGTGACTCCTAAGCCTCCCAAGGCTACCTTTAATCTCACTACCATGATGCAAGTGGCCAAAGCCACTGAAAAGGCTACGGCAGATTCTAAACCAAGTACTTCATAATTTTTTAGACCTAAACCTTGGGCTCCTAGGCCCAAGCATGAATTCACTCCTTTAGGAGAACCTCTCAAGGTGGTTTACAAGACTCTTGTAGACAACAATTTACTTACTCCATTGAATAATTCATGACCTTATGATCCACAACCAAGACCCTCTTGGTGGAATGAATCCGCTTATTGTGATTTTCAACAAAACAAAGGTCATAAAATAGCTACTTTTCTTAAATTATGACATACAATCCAGGATCTCATCAATAGTGAGGTTATTGTTGTGGAAGGTCACAACAAAAATTCTGATCACCAAGCTTTCAAAGACCCATTCCCTCCTCATGGAAAAGGTGAATCATCTAAAGGCAAAAATACTGATGCTAAGGTCAACTATACTTACACCAATAACGACAATGTCATTAATATGGTTGAACCTGTTGATACTGAATATTGTAATGTCATCATTCTCAAGGGAAAGGAAGATACTCCCAAGTCTAAAACTCCTTTCATTTTGTGAGGGTCTACACCTCAGTCTTATGAACAAGGACAGTCTCAAGTCAGCGCTAATGTTGTTACTCAATCTCACGGTAAAATCATTCTCAAAGGCCCTGAGCCTTCTCTATCTACATTAACTCAACCTTCAGACAAAGCTAAGGTTGACTCTGTTACTAAGAATCCAAAAGTGGGTTCCTCATCTAATGCTACCAATTACAACATTCTTGATCAATTGCAACATACTAATGCTTAGATAACTATTTTTGAGCTCCTAAAAATCTACCCTGCTCACAGGGAAATCCTAGACAAATCCCTCACTGAGGCAAATGTCCCAAAAGATCTTGATCTCGACCAGTTTCAATCTATGGTAGGTCACTTGATCTCCTCACATTACTTTTCTTTCTTTGAGGAAGATGACCATTCTTTGAGTCACCCGCATTATAATCCTTTGCACATTGAAGTCATGATAGGTCCAAAGTGTGTTCGTCGTGTTCTCATAGATAATGGCACTCACCTAAATATTTTCTCTACTATTTTCCTTATTGAGTTAGGCTATGGTGAAGATTACATTGATGCTCGCAAAAAGCTTACCATTAAGGCCTATGATGAGGAAGAATGTAAATCCAAGGGGTTAGTTGTATTGCCAATCAGAGTTGGTCCTGTTGAACGAGATGTTGTCTGTCAAGTGCTTGACATTCCTTTGGCATACAATATTCTGTTACGAAGGCCATGGATCCATGAAATGCAGGCTATCCCTTATGCATACCATCAGTGCATTAAGTTCCCATTCCAAGGATCTAAAGTGACTATACCTGCTAATACACGCTATGATTGCAATGCCCTTACAAAATCTGCTGACATCCTTGTGCCTACCAACAGAGAATCTATTGAACTCCTTGAGGATAAATTAAAATAAATGGAAAAGAGTTTGACACTCAAAGAAACTAATATGGGAGGATATCAGATTGAACCTGTGCTATCTATTACATCTTTTCCTTTGTCTCCCCGTTCTTTTGGGAGACCTTCTGAGAGCACTAAACCTTCTATGGTTCCTCCAACAAAGTATGGTGGCACCTTTGTATAAGCCACAGTACCATTAGAAGAAGAAGCTAAAAATAGAGCTATCAAAGCTTGGATCTATAAAGGAGAAGAAAATTCTAAAAATACTCCTCCTTATGACATAAAACCTGAGGAATATGGCAAAGG
This sequence comes from Thuja plicata, assembly GCA_018584345.1. NCBI lineage: Eukaryota > Viridiplantae > Streptophyta > Pinopsida > Cupressales > Cupressaceae > Thuja > Thuja plicata. Next base: position 2,615,476 of record MU224437.1, read on the forward strand.
TTTATCTATTATGCAACATTTTGGCTATAAAGGAAATGGTCCCATAGGTGCGAATCATAAGGGATTGATTGCACCACTTGAAGCCATTGGTCACAGAACACACGACTCTACAGGTATAGGCTTCCAGAAACTCACATTCCAATTGGGAATAAATAAGTTTGTACCTCGAGAAGATAAGAAACCAACACCTGAAGAAACATCTAAAATTGCAGAACCTGAAGACAGCTCTAATGAGGATACTTTTTCTTATCCTATCCCTCCAGATCTGGTAGCATTCTTTGTTGAGCCAGATAACTTTGTACCACGTTTCAGTATAGTAGACACTGACAGCGATTCTGATACCACCACTTCACTTGCTCCATTAACTTATGAGGAGTAGAAAGACTTATATACTATGAATCCTAGTCATTAGGGTGATTTATACATACCACCACCCTTTCAAGAATAGTTTGACCAGGAATTCCAGTCACTTCTCATTACACAAGAGATAGTTGATGCTACAAACACTATTAAGGTACCTAGGTCAACAGGTTCTCATCTGACCATAGCATAGGTTGTAGGTAGAACTCATCCCAACTGGGGACAAAGGGTTGATTTCACTCATGTTCTTGATATGAGACCTAATGATGAAATAGACTCCCATGAATATGAGTTCGACAGCTTGTCATATGCCACTTCTGCCAGAGATACAGATACAGCTAATGCATATGAAAACCTTCTTGAAGTAGGTGAACGGTCTAGTGTAGGGTCACATGAGTCCAACTCCCTAAATGTTAACATGTCATCCACTATGGTCACTAGGAGTCAAAGGAATTTGACTATACCTCTGGATGAGATCGCTTTGGGTCTTGACTTGCTTGTCCATGCCTTTGATGATTATACCATGAATGCACTTGAACCCATCACTCCTCTTTCACTTCACCATCCTGAGCTTATAGACTAGAACTCTACCTCCCCATCTAATGAAGTCCTTATGTTCTAGAATGATTATGCTCTTGCCTGTTACCTACACACTGTCAAACATGTAATGTCCTCCACTAGCGAAGAAAGTGTCAATATGATCAGGGTGGACATCAAGTATCTTAGTCACAAAATAAAAACAAGAAAAAATAGGCGCTCTGATGGTGAAAACCACCTTGTGGCAGTATCAGAGCCTAAAATAGTCAAAATAAAAGACGTATCCAAGGGTGAAAACCTCTCCGAGGCACCTGAGGATGAGATACTTGATGCACTCCTAAGTCATTTTTAGGAAAGATCATCTGTTCTTATTGAACCAACTCAACCTATCAACTTGGGTACAAAGGCAGAACCTCAGATTATTCACTCGGCACAATCACTATCAGAGGCAGAAAGAGAGGAATTCACTACATTCTTCAGAAGTGAAAAGATAAACTTTGCATGGAAATATTCAGATATGCCAGGATTAGACCCTAATATAATCATGCACCATTTGTCCATTGCACCAGGTGTTAAACCCATCAAGCAGAAGCTTCGCAAAATGCATCCACATGTAGCTCTACTTGTCAAAGATGAATTAGAGAAACTTCTTAAGCCAGTGTTTATCAGAGTAATTGATTATGTAGAGTGGATCTCTAATATTGTTCCAGTATCAGAACATGATAAATCTATAAGAGTCTACACAGACTTTAGAGACTTGAATTTGGCATGTCCTAAGGATGATTTTCTATTGCCTAATATTGATATGATCATAGATATGATGGTAGGGTATGAACTATATTCACTAATGGATGGTTTCTCTGGCTATAACCAGATAAAAATTGTGCCAGAGGACCAAGAGAAAACTACCTTCACATGTGCCTAGGGCACCTTCTATTGGAATGTCATGCCCTTTGGACTCAAAAATGTCGGTGCTACATATCAGAGCATTGTTACTACTATATTTCATGACATGATGCATAAAACAATGGAAGATTATGTGGATGACACTTTAGCTAAGAGCATGCACTGAAAGAAACATCTTGCTGATCTAGGTCCTATACTAGATCGTATGGAACAGTTCAGTCTGAGTCTCAATCTTAAGAAATATACATTTGGTGTAACATCTGGTAAATTTCTTGGCTATATCATCTCTACCAAAGGCATTGAAGTAGATCATGCAAAAGTACAAGCGATCATGGAAATGCCACCACCAAAAAATATTAGACAAATGAGAGGACTTCAAGGCCGACTGCAGTCTATCCGACATTTTATCTCTCAACTGGCAGACAAGTCACAACCATTTACCAAGACTTTACACAAGGGTGTGGCTTATCAGTGGAACAAAGAATGTGATGAAGGGATCACACAAATCAAAAAGTATCTTGCAAACCCACCGATCTTGATGCCTCCCATTCATGGGAAGCCACTTATACTTTACATATCTGCTATGGATACATCATTGGGTATCCTATTGGCTCAAGAAGATTAGCACAAGAAAGAAAGGGCTAGCTATTGCATTAGTAGAACTCTGGTCTCATATGAAATGAAATATTCTGCTATAGAGAATGCTTGCCTTACAGTAGTGTTTGCTTCACAAAAATTGCGACACTATATGTTGGCTCATACTACATGTCTAATTGCTAAAATTGATCCTCTGAAATATTTGCTCAGTAAAGCTACCCTCACAAGTAGACTAGCTAAATGGGTCATGCTTCTCAGTGAGTTTGATATTGAATATATTGAAAGGAAAGCCATTAAGGGCCAAACAACAGCAGATCAGTTTGCAAAAGCACCTCTAGTTGATCATCAACCATTGCACATTGAATTTCCAGATGAGTCCATATTACTTCTTACACATTGCTCATGGACTATGTTTTTTGATGGTTCATTTACCCAACAAGGGTTAGGTGATGGGATACTGTTCATTACACCTCAAAAGTACTCTTTACCAAAAGCATACAAGATGTTGTTTCCTTGTACAAACAACATTGCTAAGTATGAAGCCCTAATCAATGGTATGAAGATCGCCCTTGAGTGGAGAGTCGATGAACTAAATGTTCTTGGCAATTCACAGCTAGTCATCAATCAAGTCAATGATATCTATCAGACAAGGGATGAAAATTTGGTACCTTATAAATGGTTGGTTGATGATCTTAAACAGTATTTTACTCATATCACATTTCAACAGGTTTTGAGGGTGGATAATGAAGTGGCAGACACCATGGCTACTCTTGCCTCTATGCTATAGATGCCTGAAAATGATTTTAGACATGAATTACTAGTGGAGACGTTATGCTACCCAGCCTATGACTCCTCTGATTCCCAGATGATCTGTTCTATTATAGGACATGACTCATCCCACTACCATCACATCTTTTCTTACCTTCATGACCAGATTGTTCCAAATACTTACTCTCAGAATTAGAAACGTCACCTAATCCATAGTGTTTCACAGTTTGTCATCATCGCTAATGACTTGTATATACGTGGTCTAGACAGTACCCTCAGTAGGTGTTTAGAACTCGATGAATCCAAATGAGAATTAGTAGAGGTGCATGAAGGCATCTTTGGGTCACACTCTAATAGCCTGACATTAGCCCATAAACTTATTAGAGTTGGTTACTATTGGCCAGATATGGAAAAAGAAGCAACACAATTTGCTAAGTCTTGCAAAAAATGTCAATTACATGGCAACCTGATTCGTGCTCCAACCAAGGAGCTTATTCCATTCATCACTTTCTGGCCATTTCAAAAATGGGACTTTGACTTGGTGGGTCAGATTTACCCTTCGTCCTCCAATGGACATAATTTTATAATCATAGCTATAGACTATTTTACTAAGTGGGTGGAATCAGTCCCTCTCACCGTTGCCAGTGGAAAAGTAGTAGCTATTTTAATTCTTAACTACATCATCTGCAGGCATGGTGTACCCTTAGTAATTATCATTGATAATGGGGGACAATTTAAAAATAAGGATTTGACAGAGCTATGCTCTAAGTTTAAAATTACTCAACATTGGTCTTCTATCTATTATCCTCAGGGTAATGGACAGGCGAAGCATCCAACAAAACAATCCTTAAGATCCTGCATCTCACAGTGCATAAATCCGGACAAGATTGGCATCTCTGGATCAATCCAGCTCTCTGGGCATACAGGCTAAGTATAAGAACACCAACAGGGGCTACTCCCTATGCTTTGGTTTATGGAGCAGATGTCATGCTACCAATTGAGGTCGAGATTCCTTCTCTGCGAGTCTCTTTAAAAGGCCTCATTACTGATGAAGATACCAGAATATCTTAGCTACAAGAGATAGAATTACTTGATGAACGTCACCAAGTGGCATTTGATCACCTTAGAGCATACTAGAAGAGGATGTCCAAGAGCTATAAAAAAAAGGTTAGACCAAGAGATTTCCAAGCAGGTGACCTCGTTCTGAGGGAGAACCCTAAGAATCAGCAACATCAGATCTAGAAAGGGAAGTTTGAACCAAATTGGCTCGGTCCGTATATTTTTACTGCAATGTTTGGGTCTAGTACCTATCAACTCTCTACTACTGAAGGAGAACAACTCAAATAGGCCATCAATGCTCTTCATCTGAAGTGGTTCTACAACTGAGACATTTTAGTGTGCTCATGTATATAGTAAAGTCTTGAAAAAATTCTAAAAATCTGAAAAAGTCCTAAAAAAATGATCATCTTAGTGAAAACCTAGCGATAGGCGCTTTGATGTATCTCCAAAAAATCATTAATTCCAAAAATACAAAAAAATTAAAAAAATTGAAAAATAAAAAAAAAAGAAAAAGAAAAAAGGTGCCATTGATGAAAACCTGGCAAACAGGCGTCATGGTAGCAAAAAAAAAAGAATTTTTGTGAAGAAGGTGAAAACCTGGTAAACAAGCGCCTCTTGTTCCACAATGCTATATATATCACAACACCACTTGGCTTGATGCATTTGCTTTCCTGCATTGTTGCTTTCCTGCTTTCCTACTTACATTTGCTTTCAGTTCCCATCAAGACACCAACTCACATGGATTGAAACTGGTCATACTCTCAGGGAAACCCTCCTGATCTAGGGGGCACTGTCCTTTTATCTTTTAAGGATCTTCTTCACATCAGTCACCAGTGGTTCTCACTGTGTTTGCCTACTGATGTATAGCTTATACTATGATCATTTCATTTGAACATCTCTCTCATGTCAGTCACTATTGGTTCTCATTGTGTCTACCTACTGTCGCTATTCTATCAAGATTGCTCACATTTGTTACAGTTGGAGTTATCCTCAAATGCTCTATCTATCGATACTTAGTCTTGACGATTCTATGCTTTAGTCTGTACATATCTTTTGGTCACTTTTGTGACACTCTGGTCCCTTTGCGAACCCTCCTGACTTGACACTGATTCAACACCATACACTTGGGGGCATTTACCTCTGGTTTATCCTCACAACATACGTCAAGTTAGTCATCATTACTTGGGGGCACGGGCCCCCCATTTGATCACATCTTTGTTTTACACCTGAGTCAGTAATCTTGTCATTTCTCAAGGACAACTTGCTACTGACACAAACTGGTGTTTTTCAACACCACCATAAACAATATTTTTTAACACTATCTTTGGACACATCTATTTTTTTTAACACACATCAGATATCTCACACGTAAACATCTATCGATAACAATCAAACACAATGCACTCACAAGCACAACGGTTTTTTTTTTTAACACCCTCTAAACATGCATACATTCAAAAACTTTGAAACTGGCTGAGCTATGCTTGAATATTTCTTTGTATGCTGTCTATTCTCATGGATTTCATTGATATTTTCTTTGTATACTACTTGTTGGTGGAGTCCTGATGATCTGGAAACGTAAAATAAATAGGGTGTATGTGATAAGAGCTCCAACACTAAGGTGGAACAGCCTCACATCCCTCGATCTTGTTTATTTGTACGCCATGGTGAGGTCGGTACTATCTCCTTGCCTATTATTTCTCTGTTTGTTATTGCTTTGTTTGTTATTGCTTTGTTTGTTATTGATCTATTTGTTTATGCATGATTTCACTCATGGTTATCTTGGCTTTAAATGCCTTGATGCTGGTGTACTCTTGAAACATTAACTAGAAACAATGTTTAGGTCATCTTGGCTTTTGTGCCCTGGTGCTTATGTTCATTTCCTACATTTTATTCGATGCAAGTCATATTCATATCCTTATGGTTTCATTATGGAGCCAGTAAGGGTTGTATCAACTTTGATGTTCCAAAAAATGCTCAATGATGATGATTATACGACAGGTCTCACAACCATGTCCTAGCATTGCACTCTCATATTGCATCTAGCATAGGATTGCATTTTCATTCTAGACTTGCATTGTGGTAATGATTTAGTGTTATTTTCATTGCATTCTTCTGGGTTCATACATTGGGGAGTTCTTCTTCACCGTCCTGGTTTCATCATGACTACACAAGTGTTCGATCCTCGCTCCCGATTCTTCACATGTTCTTTTGGTTAGCATTTGTCGTCCTGCATGAGATGTTAGTACCATATACATATTCATATTCAAAATTCATAATCATCTATACATTACATTTACATTCTCATTTACACATTGCATTTACATAAATCATTTACATACATACACCTTTACATTCATACATGTGTATTTCATACATATCTTTCAAACATGTTCATCCCTTTGCATACATCATGAATCATCTAACCATCTAACCATATAGGAAACATCTCATAAAGGCAATATACAATATGTGATGATACCAAAAGATGAGCTCATATATATATATATATATATATATATATATATATCTAATGTGTCGATACAAATACAAAATGGTGCTACTTGAGCATGATCTATCTCAAAATGGTGATATAATACAAGGATGCCAATGCATCAGATACATCTTATGATCTCATATCTATCTATATATCACAAACCTAACTCTGGCCCTCTCCCTTGTCACTTGGAGGAGGTGGAGGTGGGGCCCTATCTAGTGGAGGTGCCATTTGTGCTCCCTCTGATCCTCTCGCATAGCTCAAAAATCTGGCCAAATGAGATGCCTCGTCAGCTGTAACATCCTCTCCCAACCACACTCTAGACCATGTTGTCCACGATCAGGCATTAGGTAGCACCTAAGGAAGCATGCTAGAACCACAAAAAACTTGTGGGTCAAATCGTACTCACTAATTAGTTCCTCCCATGGGATTGCCCTGCCCATAACAAGGTCATCTTGAAAGATCTCTCTCAAAGCTATTGTGCCCAACTTGGGTTGTGTCTTATACTCAACTCAAACACCATGGAATGGTATCCTCAAGATTCGGTAAATATCCTTGGGAGTAATAGTCATCTCCCCCTGTGGTAAATATCCTCGGGAGTAATAGTCATCTCCCCCTATGGTAACGCTCAACCAAAGCTCCCAACAGTCTGTGATTGACCCAAATCTCAGGTACATCACATAATGTACTCAATCCCAAAGTGCCTATATGTGCTATCTCAACATCATCTAACTGAGATACCAATCTACTGATAGACAGATGATGTGATCTGAATGCTATATCTGGGAAGTCAACTTGCAAGACATAAGAACAACAAATCACTATCAGTAATCGACAATAATCAAACATAATGAGATAATAAAGCATTCAAGACATTCTATAGACATTAACGATGCTGATGCAAAAGCTATTGGATGCTACGTAGACTGGTTTCATGCTGATTCTGACCACTTTTTCTCATGTGAAGTAGAAGAATTTTGCACAAAGAATTTCTCTTTCATGCGAAGAAATTCCTCAAATCATGCGATATTGGCATTTCGTGCAAACTTTAATGCCTATTCGCGTGAGAAAGCATCCTCTAAAAGGTTTTCTCATGCGAAACTGGGTACTCTCCCATGTGAGATTCTGCACCGAGTGGCATGAAACACTGTTTCTTTGCATGAAATTTCCCTACAGGGCATGCAAAGAAACTACTTCACGCGAAGACCCGCGACTCAACCTTTAAAAACGTGAAAAACAAGCAAAAAAATTGACAGAAATGAATAAAATTTGAATTACAGAGGGGTTTGCCGACTATTTATTGGAGGTCCGTATGCTATGGGCTGGCTATGTCTCCTCGATCGCTCAAAATGATGACTACTATAGGGGACCACCATTTTTATTTTCTACTCAGAGCTCAATTCTCAAAAGTCAAAGGGTTGAAATGATTTGAAAATGACCCTTTTCATCCTTATATAGGTTTTGACCTAATTTTTCAAAGTGCTCCATTTTGCACAAAAATTGTACCACTACCTAATTTGACTACTCTGAATCCATTTTCATGATTGAAATCAGAATTTGACACTTCTATATCACTCAAAATCACATTTTAAAATTTTCAGGACCGACGCAATCAGACAGTTGTGTAGTCAACTTTTTGATGTCACTTTCTTGTCAGAATCTTATCATATCATCATTTTCTAAATTCTTTGACTTTTTTCCTCAAAATTCAACTCTGGTCAACCCCATTCAGACTTGGTCAACCAGACCTCCAAATCACTTGAAATTGATTATGAATCTTTTGAATTCTTTCGTAATCTATTCTGAGTTCTTCTTGATATCTAACTCAACATCTATCTGCTATTTTTCACTCTCCATCATCAATATGACGTGTCATCTTTCTATTTTGCTCCCGAGGGGGCAGGATGATTACATCATTAAATCTATTCCAATCAATCTGATCTAATTTTCAAAAGTCCTCATTTCTAGGGGCATCTCATCACTTGGGGCATGTTCAATTTTTCATACCTCACAGTCAAAACTGGATACTCCACAATCAATAAGGGCATCTTTGTTCCTTACATCTTGTCATCTTTTAAGTATCTGAGATACCTAACTCAAATTCTTGAGGATCAAGCTCCATTCTGGAGATGGTTCTCAAAAACTATCTTTTTTGGGACAGGTATCAGGCAATCTATCCCTGAATCTTGATAATCAAGCTTCGTCCTAGAGATGATTCTGAACCGCTATTTACCATCTTTTGAGATAGGTATCGGGGCAATCTAACCCCGACTCTTGAAGGTTAAGCCTCGTTCTGGGCATAGCCTTGTGAAAGATGTCAATCTAACCAGTGCCTGGGCAATCTAACTTAGATATTGGAGGACTAAGCTGTGTTCTAGAGATAGTCCTAAAAACCTCTATTTACTATCTTTTGAGATAGGTATCAGGGAATTCTAACCCTGACTCCTGAAGGTTAAGCCTCATTCTGGGGATAACCTTGTGAAAGATGTCAATCTAACCAGTGTCTTGGGAATCTAACCTAGACATTGGGAGACTAAGCTTCATTCTGGAGATAGTCCTAAAATATCTATTGATTATCTTGTTGGATAGGTATCAGGGCATTCTAACCCTGAATCCTGAAGGTTGAGCCTCATTCTGAGGATATTCTTGTTAAAGATATCAAATCTATTTAGGTATCAGGGAATTCTAACCTGGGTCCCTGAGGATCAAGCTTCATTCTGAAGATGACCCTCGAAAACTCTACTTGACCGACGTCTTGGCAACCTAACCTAGACTTCAGAGAGTCAAGCTCTGTTCTTGAGATGGCTCTGAAATCTTTGCATCATCAATTTTCAAATCTATTCTTCTGTGCTTCAGACGTCAAACTATTCTTTGAATCAATGCGCTGCTTGCACATCAATTCAAAGAGGGGCAAAATGTAACACCCCAAAATTGGCATCTTGCAACCCTAACCAATTTTGTTGCATTTGTCACTCTTCTAGATCATCAAAGTCCTATTATACTAGGCAATTCTGAGTTTTTGACTGACTCTACTTGACTGAAGTGTCAAATGCAGAAAATCCTAAATCTGCATTAATCATACATCATATTTAATTCCTAAATATCTATTTGGCTAAACAAACCTTATGATCAAATTAATTTAATTAATAAAGTCCTAGCACTTAAATTAAATTAAATTCACCCTCTTTGGCTAAGACACATGAAAAAGGAATTAAATAATATTTAATTGTTAGATAAATATCCTCATTTCAATAATTGAATTTAATTATTGAGATAATTGAGAAAAAGAAATTATGAGGTCTTATTTATTTAATAATTGGATATTCTCTCAAAAATCTTATCTCTGTTCAGAAATGGAAACTTTGAATTAATAGTGCTTTAAAGAGAAAGAAAACAATTTAATTCAAATAAAACAAAATTAAATCAAGGAAGAAAACGGTTAAAACAGGAAGAAAACAATTTATTGAATTCTTTTCAATAAAGCTTTCTAACTTTAACTGGATTTTCTATCTATTTTATTTCAAAGAGGAAAGTTTCTATTTTGATCATCTCTGAGTCTATAAAAGAACTCTCAATCTCTCATTCAAACCCTTCCTGAATTTCTGATCATATGCATTGTTAGAATACTGAATTATTGTCTCAATTCTTAATATCTCATATAGAATAATTTCATATTGCAATAAGATAGTTTAAATTTCTAGAATAGTTGCATTGAAAATCATGTCTTAGATTATCTTACATCTCTCATTTCTTAGAATAATCTTGCATTGTATTGCATTCATAGAGATAAGTCCTTCGTTCCTAGATTGGTCTATGGTTTTGAGACTCTCATTCTGAGAGCAATTTTGAAAATCCTGTCTGGATAGAAGGCAACAAGTCGAATCATGCAGGTAGACAAGATGGATAATCTCATATTCAGTCTTGTGTGTACCTAGTGACGAAGGACTATGTTGAAGTGTATGGTGAGTTAACAAGGACAAACTTACCACATACATTCAAAAGTAAAATACCATAATGCATCTCAATTCATGATAATTTGGCATATGTGCAATGAATATAGGAACTGATGTAAGTTTTATCTTTGCAAAACATAGTTCCTTACCTGCTTATATTACTCAGTTTGAGACGGTGGAGCCACCTAACCCATTGGATGAGGTGTCACTGAATTTTGTGCTTGGTCCTGCATTATCATTTGATGCTCTTCTCCACATTTTATTTATGATTCTTACAATTTCATCAATTTTATTGCAAGTCCCATAAGTATTTGTTTTATCTGCACAATCTCTACTTAAGTGACCGACATTTTGATAGTGAGAGCATCCCATACCAGAGTTTGACCTATTCCTAGACTTGGTTTTCTATTATCTCATACAATTTTCTGCTGTATGCCCATATTTTTCACATGTTTTACAACTATTCAAAGTGCTATAATCCCATGCATAAGCATTTCCTTTTCTTCTTGATTGATTTATCTTTTCGTGTTCTTTAGGCTTCCAGATTTGCTTTGTGTTCCTTCTGCATGCCTATGATGTATGACCATGCATGTTGCAGTTTTGATAGTATTTATCCATTTATGGTTTCTTTTGTGGTTTTTTCAACTTGAATATACACTCATGTGCTTTATGTCCATGTTTATTACACTTATTGAAAATACCATTAAATTTAGGAGGGTTTCTAGGAATACCTTTTGCTTTGATCCTACAAACATTCGATGTGTAGCCTGGTTTTCCACAGTGATGGAAAGAAGGTTTCTTAGGCTTGGGAATTGAGTAGGCATTCCTTTTTTCAGCTTGATTTGAGGATTCTCCTTGCTCAGTATACCCTAATATTTTATTGTTCAGTCTTCTTTGGTGGTTCAGAAATTCATCCATTCTCTTAGTGCTTTCTTCAGATCTCTTAATAACTTCATTATGTTGTTGTAAAATCTTCACTTCATTTCTCATTTTTTCATTTTCTTCTTTCAATACACCAATATCATCAATTCTTTTTGAAAGTTTAGTATTCAATTGGTTTGCTTCATGATTCATAGCAACCACTTGATTAGTGATCTCAAAGTAATGTTCAGTAAGTCTCGATATCTTAGTTTATTTCTCTTGTAGTTTTTCAGTCATCTATCTTTTCTCATCAACAACCATTTTCCTATCTTTTTAATATTTCTTTGCATCATTCAAAGACTTCAACCATTCTAACAATTTGTGTATCTTGACCAATCTGCAGTGCTTTCACTTATTCAATAAGTTGTTGATTGATCTCAAATAGTTTTGATATGATTCCTTTAGATGCATCTGATGTACTACTAGATTTAGATCCTAATTTATCAAATGGGTCATGAATCTCTTCTTCATGATAATCAATCTCATGAAAGTGAAGTTCCATGTCCTTTCTATTAATCAACATCTCCCTAATTTTCTCATTGGCTTCCTTGAATTGTTCGACATAGATCTACCGCTATAACTTCTGATTTTCAATAGTTTTGTCAAGTGTATACCTTTCCATTATAATATCTTTTCTCTTCAGTGAATAAACCTTCAAAATAAGAGAACTAGCTCTGATATGAATTTTTGGGATAATGGAAAGTGTGTGTACTGAGAGGGGAGAGGTGAATCAGTACCCTTAAAAACTTTTAATCAATTCTTTGTAACCATTGTTCTGTATTAACTGACTGAGTAGATTGCATACATCAAATATATAGTATCACAGTTGAAATGTAAATGCATGTAAAATAAATAATACACAGACATAAAATTAAGTAATCATGAAACTAGTATTTTGGTATCGCAAAAAACCCCTATTAGAAGGTAAAAACAATGGTGGGGATGAGACCCACAAAACTTCACTACCACAACAATAAAGAAGCTTGTTATAGTTTACAAAGAGTGATCACTTCTAAAGATCTTACCCTGTTCAGAGTAATAATGAGATCAATTAGATCTACCTCATGTGAGGATTTAGCACCACAACCTATGTGTGCACTCAGTTAAGAGATTTACAATAAGATGATTAAGTCTACTCTTTTAAGAGATTTTGGGGTCTATTACAATTGTTAGAGAGTAACATACGTTTGATATGAAACATATACAATCTTAATATTTGTGATACATATCCATTAAGTGCAGACAAAAAATATCACCTCAATGTGAATTATAATACCTTTTTCTCTATTCTACTTGTTAGTCTTGCCTTAGTTCTAAAAATTGATTTCTGCCCTGTAGTTCCTTGTCCTTAAAATCCTTGTTTGATCTCTGATGTCTTTAGCATGGTGGCTACTCGATCATTGGTTGATCAACACACATTACAAAATGACATCTATACATTTATATATCAAATGATATGACCTAATTAGGGCTTAACAATTACATCCCTACCCTAAGATCAATGGTGTACATAATTTACCTTGATCATCTAACATAAGAGTCATAAAATTTTAATATTGTAAATCCATAATTAATGTCCTCCTTGATCATGTAAACCGTTATCTAGGTCCGCTAAATTTTTTTACATAGAATAGTTTGTCATATCTAACTTTTATGTGGCCTCTATTCCACTCAGTTAATGTTGTCTCTTGGTGCTCGGTGTAGACCATGTATCTTGGTTATACTATTGTTCAGTTATGCTGTGTAGCTCAGTGTTTCCTACTGCTTAGTATAGTCTGTCAGCTCAGGTATCATTGTACTCAGTTAACTCTGGGCATGATTAATGCTCTCGGTAACTCTGTACTTTGGTGAATATACCAAGTGTCCTGTTTTGACTCTGTTACCATTTGTCTGACTCTCTTCTACTTGATAACTAATGACAACTTCAATGTGCAATTGGAGTAGCAATATATACTTTTTTTTTGTATTTTGCATTAACTCTATTTACTTTTTTATTTTATTTTCAGAACTATCTAAATTTCCCCCTTTTTTGACAAAAATTCTCAACAGTTAAACTTAAATATTAATAATGTATTTATACCTCTACTGTAATCCAGCTAGTACAGTCTCCCAAGTATCTATTCTATAATATTACAATATGTTCATTTACATCTGTCGATAAATCATTAATAGTATCTAGGGTGCTAACCTATGGAAAACTTGCTAGTTCTTGTCCTTTCTTCAGATGTATTTGCATTGATTGCATATGGGTAATAACTAGTGCTTGCAACTCAAGCAACTCTAATCTTAGTTTGTCTTCCGCCTGTCTCAATGAGAGATGAACTCCCATGAGTCCCTATATCTTTGAGTAGCATGTTTGGAAATCTCCAGGCTCGATAGTTAGCTTGTCAGTTGCTCAGTCAGCTCATTTTTGGTATCTTCCTCATTATTATTATCCTCAGTATAGTTATAAATAATAAAAACTTTCCAAAATAATGAAATGATGGACTGCAATTATTCTTCAAATTTGGAATATAACTGAGAAAGAGTTACCTTTTCTATAGAAATGTTCTTTAGTAGGTCCTCCATCAATTTATTCTTTGTTGATGTCTTGTGAATCTTCAACATATAATTTTTCATGTCTTTATTTGGTCCTCTTATTTTTTGGACTAGAGTTCCAACTTGGTCTAATAGTGGCTCAAACTCATCAATGGTAAGTCTAGGAACAATCTCCTGGAAAACTTCTTTGATATCTTCTATAATATCAACATTTTTCTTCTTCTACAATAGCTTTTCTTGTTCATCTTTTCTTCTAACTAACTTGGCATAGATATCCAATTCCTTAGGCTTCATTTTGTTGGTGTCTCTTGTTGGTATTATCATAGGCTCACTCAAATCAATGAGTTTCTTCCTTTTCTTACTCTTCTTCTTCTCACTCAATTTTCTCCTCTAGTAGAGTGTTTAGAATGTGATTCCATTGTTGCATCTGGTGACTCGGTATGGTGATCAACTATGGTTTCCTCTGCTTTCACTTCCTCTTGTTGTTTTTCTTCTTCTTTCTGTACATCCTTGCCTATTTTATTTGATTCCTGTAGCATTTCTTTTTCTATATCTTGTGTCTTTGGATCATTCTAAACATTGTATGTGTCACTCGTTAGTGTGCTCAATGTTTTTCCTTCATTATCGGTTGGAGCTTCCAACTTGGCATCCTTCTTATTTTTAGTCTCGATAGCCTCAGACATCTCAAAATTTACATTGCCTATGTGAATTGGTGGTTCAGTTGTCATAGCTTGTGTAACATTAGTGGTACCAATCTACATATTAGAATATATTTGTACTTGTACAAATACAAGATCAGTACTCTGCAATGGTGCAACATCTACATCCATGTACTCAGTGTCTAGTACTTGACAGTCCATTACATCTTCATCCTTTGACAACTCCTTTGAAGGATCAATATCCTTTGATGCATCGAACAATGATTACTTATGCATTATCAATGGTAAGATCAATCTAATCTACTTGGCATGTGCTTTCCTTTATCTAATTAGTGATGGTTTCACTTTGATTCTTAGTAGCATCAGGTTTCTCAATAGTATATATGTCAAATATATCTCTCCATTTTCATCATTTTCCCTATCTACAGATAGTATATCTACATTCATGATTCTTAGGGCCCTTCCCTTGACTATAAATCTTCTTTCATAGTTATGTAGTGCTTCACTAATCTTTGATGGTGCTAGGTCCGGAACACTATGTACAAGTGACCTTTCTCTCATTTCTCTTTTAGCATTAAGTGCATACTTCCATCTAGCATCAATCTTATTATACAACTCATCTGGTATCTTACTTTCCAATTTGATTAAAGTCAATTTGTATCTCATTAGTATTATTACCATAGTGTCTTCAATATTTTTCCGGTCTTCATAATTCCTTTTCTCACACTTAGTTTTCCTAAAAGCTCCAAGTCTTCCTGTATTATTTAGCTCTTCTAGAAAATCATCTAGACTTTGTGGAACTCTTGAAAAATATACTATAGGGGTTGACTTAGCTTCCTTATCTGATTCAGTTTCACTATCCTCCTCAAGTCTTATCTTTCTCTATGAACTTATAGCTCATTTTCCTCCTCAGGTTCTCCTATAATTTTTACCTTTTAGTTGAGATATTACAACAACTTCCTTTTCCTTTGGTTTCACTGAAGATTTGGTGTTTCTTCTTGATGCAGGAGAATCCCAAGGTAGTTGGCTATCCTGCATGTTTGGGAGATTTGATGGAGTTGTGTTGACTTATTTTCATGTGTGAGAGATTTGGTAGAGTTGTGTGGACCTACTTGGGTCTTGGGTAATTGGTTTTGATGTATTTAATGGAACTTGGCATGGTCTTGGTTGCTCAGCATGGTCTGGGAGGAGCTCGGCCTTACTTAGGAATTTGGTGCCTATTACAGGCCATATAAGTAATTTTCCACAAAGATTTAGAGGATGAAAATTTCAGGGATTGAAGTAGGCCTAGATTTCTACCTACAGTATGAAGCACGAGTCCTAATTCATCTGGAGCTAGGAGATATTGTGATTTTACTAAGACATCAATTTTGGGTATTTAATTGTTGTTGTTGGCCGACTTGTGGCATTTAATTTATGTGTTTGAATTTAATTTATGTTCTGGGCTGACCTATGGCTTAGATTGGTATAAGTAGGGTTTGTGGGGGAAGTCTTTAGTCATTATTCATCCATCCTAGAGCAGAGGAAGAGGCAGAGGAGCGAGTTTTGAGAGGAACTAGTAGTTGTGGCTTGGGAAACAAGGAGATTGCTTGGTGGGCTTACGAGCACAAGTTTGGATCTTCCTGGAGGTTTCTACCATAGTTTGGCTAGGGTTTGGTTTGGATCTTGCGAGATCTTGTGGAGTTCCTCTTGTAATTGCATTTTATTTGGCCGTAACCTGGAAGGCCTTACAGTCGGGCATGTTGGATGAAAATATGATGATTCTATTATGAGTATTTGCATTGTGTGGATCTAAATATCTGTGTTGTTATTTTTTTTTCCATTGTGTGGTAATTTGTTGGGGGCTAGGACATCTCCATTGGGGATCCTCCTACCTTGACCTTCATCATATGGTATCAGAGCACAAGTTGTTCCTGAGTGTGTGGACAGAGCGTCGAATGTGAGGCAGTTTACACGAGGACCTTGCGTGGAGTTTATCAGAGTGTGGTTATTCTTCAGTGTGTGGACAGAGCACCGAATGTGAGGTAGTTTGCACCAGGACCTGCAGTAAAGGTTGGATCTAGTTGGTGATTCATTGCAAAGGTTTTGTGAAGATCTTAGAAGATGGCTCTAAGAATATTAGACCCTGCAATGATTGAAAAACTCCATGATGTGGTGGAGAATAATATTTCAAAGAATTTTGCTCGGATGGAAGCTATATTGACTAATTGAGTTAAGGAACGGATGGTTGAGAGTGATCCATCTTTGGATAAATTTCATAAGAGAGTTCAAGAGATCTTGAAACCATGGAGCTGGAGTCTATCGATCAGGAAGTGAGTTGTTTGGCTGGTTAGAAGACTTGTTCAAGAGAGAAGAGGGCATAGCAAGGTTGAGATGGAAGTCAGTTTTGTTGATCAATGTGTGGAGTCTGATATGGAACTTGTAGAGCAACTTGTGGTTGTTGTTGAGGAACTTCCTAACCTTGTTGATGTTGTGGCTGAGATTGGTTTTCATGATTAGTTGGTTGAGTCTGACATGGAAATTGTGGAGCACTTGGTCATGGATAATCAGGTTGCTAAGGGTGATGATCCATATGTTGGTGATATGGATGTTGTTGATATGGAT
>MU224437.1:2633002-2672250 GCA_018584345.1 Thuja plicata
GCTTACATGTTGCTGATGTGGATTTCATGTTCGATGACATTGATGGTTTTGATAAGTTACAAAGGTTATTGGCGAGGTACTATGTTCAGTTTGTTCCTGGGAGTGAGCATGCTGATTGGATGGTTGATGTTCTAGTGGTTGACAGATGGATGCAGATCTGGATGATTTACATGTTGGTTCTATTATCCTTGTTGGAGTGGAAGCCTTTGGTGAAGATGAAGATGGTTGTGGATATTTCATGTGGCGTCAAAGTATGAGGCATACTTCTTTTCACACCTGGGGAGTCTGATGCAGGAGCATCCCAGGGTAGTTGGATATCCTGCATGTTTGGGAGATTTGATGGAGTTGTGTGGACTTATTTTCATGTGTGATGGATTTGGTAGAGTTGTGTGGACCTAATTGGGTCTTGGGTAATTGGTTTTGATGTATTTAATGGAACTTGGCATGGTCTTGGTTACTCAGCATGGTCTGGGAGGAGCTCGGCCTTACTTAGGAATTTGGTGCCTATTACAGGCCATATAAGTAATTTTCCACAAAGAGTTAGAGGATGAAAATTTTAGGGATTGAAGAGGGCCTAGATTTCTACCTACGGTTTGAAGCATGAGTCCTAATTCATCTAGAGATAGGAGATATCATGATTTTACTAAGACATCAATTTTGGGTATTTAATTATTGTTGTTGGCCGACTTGTGGCATTTAATTTATGTGTTTGTATTTAATTTATGTTCTGGGCAGACCTGTGGCTTAGATTGGTATAATTACGGTTTTTGGGGGAAGTCTTTAGTCATTATTCATCCATCCTAGAGCAGAGGAAGAGGCAGAGGAGCGATTTTTGAGAGGAACTAGTAGTTGTGGCTTGGGAAACAAGGAGATTTCTTGGTGGGCTTGTGAGCACAAGTTTGGATCTTCCTGGAGGTTTCTACCATAGTGTGGCTAGGGTTTGGTTTGGATCTTGCGAGATCTTGTGGATTTCCTCTTGTAATTGCATTGTATTTGGCTGTAACCCAGAAGGCCTTACAGTCGGGCATGTTGGATGAAAATATGATGATTCTATTATGAGTATTTGCATTGTGTGGATCTAAATCTCTGTGTTGTTATTTTTTTTTTTCCATTGTGTGGTTATTTGCTGGGGCTAGGACATCTCCATTGGGGATTCTCCTACCTTGCCCTTCATCACTTCTAGTGCCTCTCATGCTCGGTGAAGTTACAAGTGCCAATTGTTTTTTAGCAACAATATCTTTCTCATCATTTGTGTCTTTAGAACTTGTCTCATCCACTCTTAATGTCTTGGAAATATTATCAATAATTTTTCGTATTTTCTTGACTGCTTTAGGTATCACAATGTTCTATTTATTCCTTACTTTCACTTCTTCATAAGTGCCATACCTCTTAGCTTTAGGATCAACAGGTTTAGCAAGTAGTGTTTCAATTTGTTGTGATTCAATATCTATATCCAGTTCATAACCTATCAGTTGTATCCATTCGGTTCTAGTCTCAACAACCTTGATAATAAAAGTGTCAGTGTCAACCTCAAAACATATATTATCTTGATACTTTGCAACCAGTTGAGGTGGTATCCTATACCTCTTGTGCATTCTTGTTTGGAAGTTTAGAAAGTATTCAGATGTGATAACATCAAAATTATCTCCTAAACTCTGTATATAGTCATTTATCTGATAAAGAATAGGTCTTCTGGGGAGCCAAACTACATCATCAATGGAGGGAAATTAATTCTGACAATAGAAGAAAATAAATACCAATAATGAATCAAAATTTAGCGTGTTAGTCTTTTCTTTCCTAATTGTGTTCATATTCTCTTCTAATTGCTTTAATAAGATTTCACATACATCCAATTTAAGTTCTTTCTTTACTAGTTTGTATGCCAAATCCACTGCTCCACATGGTACACTATCCACTTAAGATGATTGGAACACTTGGTATGATAAGATATTGCAAGCATACTATAACTCAGGGTCTGTCACTGGATATCCTCATCCCTCTGCAATCCCATTGTGCTTTAGTAAGCTCGGTGAGCTTACCCTTGTCAATTTTCTTAGTGGCCTTGGGCTTGTCTCCGATGGGGAATCCAGTAATGATATGCAATATTTCCTTACTAATCTTGACAGGTTTATCCAACCACATGAATTGGTCATGTACTTGACTGAGTACCATTCTTAGCCATTCTATCTTAAAAACCCTCGGTAAGTGAACAATGTATGTCAAACCTTTTGTTTCTAGGTGAATATGCTTGTCCTTCACTTTCCTATCCTCACACAACTTGTTAAATGATGTATCTATCTCCACTTTGCATAAATACTCATTCTTACAATCTATAAACCTGTGTACATCTTCAATTAATATAACTCTCAGTAGTATCGAAGATAGGGCTCCTATCATATCTATTTTAGTGGCTATAGCTGGGGGTAATTTGTATTTCAAATTCACTGGTTCTACTTCCTTCACAACTGTAGGTCTCTATAACTTTGGTGCCATGATTAACTTCAAATATTTCAATTAAACAAACTAGGGCACATTTCGATAAACCATGACTTTGCAAATTCAACTCGTAAAATATCTCAAATATTTCTTAAAACTATTGCAAAGATTCACAAATACCTCTTAATTTCTCTTATTCACTTGGGATAGTCTCTCTGCAACTGTGCTCGATGTTCTTCTGAAAACATTGGGTTCAAATGATTTGCAAAATAACTTATTTATACTTTTTCCTCGATTAGGGTTTCCAATGGCTCTATTAATATGCATTAAATGCACTTGTTGTATCCCTTTTTTAAATTTATACCTACTGCATAGTTACTTTTCTCAACCGAGTTAAACAAACTAACTATATATAATAATAGTCATCCAAAACTTATACAACTTATCCAATTGCATCTCAATATGTTGATATGGATGTCAACTCTATTTTTAGGAACTGAAGTAGGACTTATTATAAGCATATAGTTCCTACATACCTCTCACCAACTAGGTGGAGCTTGGTGCAGCCAACTCGGTAGAGATGGTTTAGTCTGTGCTTTTGGATGATGTCCCTTCATCCTGAGTCTTTCTCCTCCAAGTTTTGTTCATTTGTTCTTTGATTTCCTCAACAATATTAGATTCTTTTACTTTAGGTTCCTCTTTGTTTAGTGCATCACCTCAGTATCTATAATTCCTTTCAAGGTGTCCTACCTTATGACAATGAAAACATGCCATGCCAAGATTTGTCCATGCTCTTCTATTGTTCCTTCCATGCATCAACATGAAATTTTAAGCAATGTGTCCATACCTTACACAAGATAAACATGAAATTCTTGTATTATAGTCCCATGGTAAAGAAATGTATTCTTGATTGGTTTTAACATTATCTCAGTTAGGTTTCCAATTGTCATTTCTTTTATTTATTCTACACTCTTTAGATTTGTGTCCAAACTTATTAAAATTCTTGCAGTAACCATCAAACTTAGGTTTCCTTGTGTTGTTAGCAAGATTAGTTCTACATTCAAATGCTTGATATCCATATATACCTACTTCATCTAAAACAATAACCATCAAACTTAGGTATACTCGGTGATTTACCTTTCCTACTCGTGCAGGCATTAGAAGTATGTCCAGGCTTCCCACCATAACTTCAACTTGGCTTATTTTGTCTCAGTGGAGATGCAATACTTTCATCCCTCTATGCTTTTGATGATTCTCCTTTCTTTCTAGTGTTGTCCTCTTTGAATCGAATACCTATTTTTTCATTCCTTTGTTTTTGATTCTTGAATTGTTGATCCAGAGATTTCAGTGCTTCTTTGCTTCTTTTTATAATTGCATTTTCATCTTTCTCAACTTTTATTCTTTGATCCATTCTTTCAATTTCAGATTTCAATCTTGATTTTCAAATTCTTTTATGGTGTTATCTCTATTTACATTCAGAAGTTGATCGGTCATGTCATAGTGAACTTGTGTCATTCTCATTATCTCATTATCTTTTACCAATAACTTAATTTTAACTTGTGTTTTATCATCTTGTGCCATTTTCTTTTCATCTTCAATAATTATTTTTCCTTCAATCAATTCGTTCATTCTTATCATGTTGGTTTCAAGATATATCTTCATTAGGTCCAACTGCTCAGTGAGTTTATCATTATTTTCAAGTAGTTATTTTATAGTTGTTTCAGACTCATCAGTAACACTGCCTTTAGATGTTGTTTCAAGTGTATCAACTTGCTCTTGTGTAACCTTTAGTTCATCATAAATGTTCAGTCTAACCCTTATAGATTTCTCAAGTTTCTTCTTCAGATCAATGATTAAATCTCTTGTACTTTCCAACTCAGATTCAAGACCATCAATTCTTTTGAATTTCCTAAAACTTTCCATGACTAGAATATTTGATTCTCAGGTTGTCAAACCTTATAACTCAAGAGTAGTAACTCTGATACCAATTTTTTAAATGACTATGGAAAGTTGGGACTGAGAGGGGAGGGGTGAATTAGTACCACAAATGTTTTTATAACTTAAACTGTCAATAACCATATACTGCTATTGTTGTTTACCGATTTCAATAACTCAAAATAAAACTAATATAATGCTGATAAAACATAACATCAAACCATTCGAGTAAATGAGTTCATAACTCCATGATTTTGTTTACCTAGAGATCCTTGGTTAGAGGAAAAAAATGTGGTGTGGATGACACCCACAACCTTCACTAAATGTAGTATAAAGGGTGCTTGATTAGAGCTTACAAAGTTCAACCATTTTGATAGCTTACCCAGTTGACAGCATACAAAGACTTGTTAGGTCTACCTGGTTAGAGGTTTTACAATCTCTACACTTAGAGATATACCCTGTTACAGGTTTTATAAATATCAGTTTAGTTAAGATCTACCCAGTATTAGGATTTATATCTCTCAATACAATAGTATAAAACTTATAAATGTCTTCTATGTTGCATCTAACTTTCAAGCTTTGTTTTCAAATTTACCACTTCACTTTTGAGTCCATTTTTTTAATCCATCATATCTGCAAGTGCTTCCTTAGATTCTTCAGATAAACTACCTTCAAATATTTGTTCAATGTAATATTGACTTTCATTGAACTTCTTAGCAAGCTCTCTTATCTTAGCAAGGGAATGGCTCATCTTTTTCTTTAGTTCATTGATAACTTGGCTTAAATCCTCAAGTTTATTTTCATACTTGTATCCATCCATGTACACTTCTAGGGATCTTTTCCTCAAGTGGTCAGGCTTAATACCAGGACAAAAAATGAGCTCTGATACCAATTATTGGAAATCTTGTGACTGAGAGGGGGGGCTGAATCAGTACAAATAGGTATTGACCTAATTCAACCACCAATCTGATTAACTGCACTGGCAACTTGCAAAACCAAAAGCATATGAAAGAAGTAAAAAAATAATGGTAAACAATATCAAGAATCCACAACTTTAACACACATAACACAAGTATTTTATCATGGAAACCCTTGTTAGAGGGGAAAAACCATAGTTGGGATGACACCCACAAGCCCAATACTACAGTAAATGAGTTTGCTATGTTAGGAGCTACAAATACCCTTTCTGAGGGTTCACCCTATTAGAAGTGATTAGTACACTGTTGTGTATGGTGAAATCTTCTATCTGTTGGGAGCAAGCTCAAACATACAAAATTAGTGGGTTAGCACATATAATCGATTCGAAAGCATATGAAAGAGAAAGAAAGCGACAAAGAACTCAACATAACATCGGATTGAACTAAAACAAGTAAGCACCCTATTTAAATTGTTTGATTTGTTATTTTTGATGAAATGTAGGTGTGCTCTCTCAAACACACTAAATACAATGGATCCCCAAATGGAATGCAAGCATGGAAACAAATGAAGCAATTCAAGAGCTAGTATGAGGAACTAGTCTCAAATTCTTCAAATGGTGATCTAAACTAGCTATGAAGATGATATGCATATACTAGATTGAAGCTAAGATTCATTCACCAAATTGAAGCCTAGCATGTGATATCTATTTGAATTAAGCATAAAAGACTAAGCACATATGAAAATATGAAATCTAGAGCTATGTTAGCATAATAACAATGCAAATATGAGAGATGAAAAATGAAGAGGAGAAGGCCTCTATTTATAGAGTTCTGGGAGAGAAGAAGAGGCTTGGATGATGTGGCATCTATCTGGCATCCACATAAGAGCCACATAAGGGACACATAGGCTTGAGGGGATGGCCAATTTTGAGTCAAACTTGGCATTAAATGTTGAGTGGCCCAACATTTCCAAGTGGGAGACAAAGTTGTAAGAAGAAATTAAGAGGGATGGGTGCCCATTTTGGAGAGAATTTCCCCATGTGGGTGAGCATTCCATTAGCCTTAAAAAGGTTAGGCATCACCCATTAAGCATGATCAGAGGATAGTAAGGTGAGTAAATATACTTAGGAAATGAGGTGATGGGAGTAGGGTAGGAATAGGGTAGGCTTAGGATAGGTCTCTAGGTTGGGTTAATAGGTTCCTAGCTAGGGTTTAGATTATAATTCAAATTAAATTTGAATAAATCATGGTTTAGAAGAATTAGGAATATGGAGGATTTAATAAATGTAAATTTATTAAAAAGGGAATTTCATGAGACAAATGTATTTAAATGAAATACATTAGAATAGTATTTAAGCTTTTGATAAATAGTAGCAAATGAAACTATTTAATTGATTAAATTAAATAGTTAGAGGAATAAGAGGGAAAATAATATTAATATTTTTGGATGTCTACATTTTTCTCCTCTTTAACGTGGCATCGCAAGTGACGTTACGTCAAAGATAAAAAAAATGAGTTGCCCCAGCGGAAGAGGGTTTCTAGGAGTCGTGCTGAAGCAAC
This sequence comes from Thuja plicata, assembly GCA_018584345.1. NCBI lineage: Eukaryota > Viridiplantae > Streptophyta > Pinopsida > Cupressales > Cupressaceae > Thuja > Thuja plicata. The sequence continues at coordinate 2,639,851 of MU224437.1, forward strand.
GACAGTATAGGTACAGGGTTATGCCCCCTTGAGAAAAGAACACAGCAAAGATGACGTTGTGGAATTTTGTCAAAAAAAAGGACACAACGGGCAGGAGGAAGAGAGAGGAGGGAATAAATAGAAGCCTTATGAAATGCAATTAAGAATGCAACTAAGAATGCTAATGCAAATGAAATGAATGCCGCTAACAAGCACTGGGGATCCAGTTGTGTGAAAAATATGGAAATCACATCAGATTTTGATATTGCAATAGGAGGTATGCATCAGGTGTTATAAAACACAGATGACAAGATTCCTTTGCGTGGACTAAACGCTCAAAAAAAAGCACACTACAAAAGATGCATGTATCAGTAGCCACCAATCACAATGCACCAAGATATAGTGGATCGAGGTAGTGGTGAGTAGGTGTAAACTGACACAAAGAGATAAAATAAATAAAGGACTCATGACCAAGCAGTCATTCAGTCCAAAGTTCTTGCCATGAACAGGATTGATGGGATGAAGGATTTGATAAGCTGACACCGAAAGGATGCATCCTAGTGAGAAAGGATTTGATTTGATTTGATTAAAAGAGATGCACTGGCAAAAGCTATGAACAGGATGGGGAGCAAGGACAATTGGTTGCAAAACTGATTTTGTGAAACACAGGATCGGAGTCGCAAGAGTCAAAACATCACTAAAATTTGATAAATAGAACGATGCGGAAAGAACAAAGTGTTTATTGCAAGATTTTTGAGAATATTTGATGTTTTTGGAATTTTTGGAATTTTTTTGGAGTTTTCTTGATTTTTTTGTTTTTTTGGGGATTTTATGCGTATGGAAGCTGTACAACGGAACGATTTATACAAAAATATACATGGGGGTTGGGGAAATGGGTGGGAAACATTTTTAGGAAAAATGGCGGCTCTAAGAGGGGCTAGGGGGCTTAAAGAAGGTCTTTTGTGAATAGCGAATAGTGAAAATGGAGCTCTAGAGTGAAAATATGGTTGATTGGGGGATGCTGGGGCAATTGCGGGAGTGTGTGCGCACACATGGGAGGCACGCAGAGTGACCGGTACCAGTGAGTGAATCAACCGAGACCTCACATTTATTATTGTGAAATTTATTAATGCTTTTGGGATGGGCAGATGGGTCATTAATGAGGGAAATTAGGGTTGCAAACTAGAAATGTCAGTTCTTAAACCGGCATCTGTGAAGAGGTCGATCCCTAGATCGACGTCTTCGAAGACGCCAATCCCCAAATAGGCATCTCTGCAAACGTCGATGTCAGACCAGCATCTTTGAAGACACCGGACCTAGACCCCCGTCTACGAAGATGACAATTTATGGGGAATGATGGTGGAGACGTCAGTGTATAAACTGGCGTTTCTAGCTGAACCGGCATCAGCACCTAAAAAGGCAGATGTTGAGTGGAAGGGAAATGGAGGGACCCGGCAGGGGCCGGAGATGGGTTAGCAAAAGACCTAGGGACAAGATGCCCCACTTTGGGAGGGATTAGGCTAGGAATAGAGAGAAGATGAGCTGATGTGGTGGTCTTTTGGATGTTACAGCAGCAGTATCCACCATTGGGATCATGGGAGCACTGGCTGTCAACCATAGAGTTGAAATCGCAACTCACTGAGGATGACTCAGGTTTGTTAGCTATGGTTGGGTTTGACTATGTGCCCCATTGGCCTAAGCTACAAGTGCACAATGGGATGATGACTGCATTGATTGAGTGGTGGCACAACGATACCACCACATTTCATTTGCCTGCTAGAGAGGCAACGATCACGCTCGAGGATGTCTGGCGGATCCTTCAAATACCCATCTGAGGGGTGATTCCTTAGTACTGGTTAGAGGATAGTGACCACTATATGGAGATTTCTTTTAGGAGACCGATGAGGTAGATTCCCACATACAGGACCTAGATGCCCTGGCAGCCAGCAGTCGACAAGAGATTACGATGGATAGCCTTGTATTTGGCTGGGTTGATCGGAGGGCGCATGTTAGCAGACTTGGCGGGACATAGTTTTGGCATGGGGTGGTCATAGCTACTAGCTGAGATGCTAGAGGATAGTACTACTTATTGTTGGGGGTGCATTTTCTTAGGATAGTTGTATCACTATTTACACATGGTTGCATACTGCGGGGTGAGCAACATAGGGATAGGCATTACTTTGATGTTAGTTTGGGCCTGGGAGCACATTGCAGTGTTCCAACCTATGAGAGTATGAGAGGCATGACATCCTGGAGAGCCCTATGCCTACAGATATAGGCTTCCCTTGAGATATACCTTTGTTGGACAGACTAGCTACTAGCGACAATTGCTCGATGAGGTACATGTTTTCTGCTAGACCCCGTATAGACTCTACAAGCCATGGGAGCTATGGATTGGGTGGCAGGAGCTGAGGACAGATTTGAGGATTTTATATACCTATCATACGTTTGGACTAATTACTTTCTACTAGAGAGGACCATCCACTAGATAGAGAGGTATAAACCCTAGAGGGTTATGAGACAGTTTGGGCTGTAGCAGGGGGTGGTGGCAGATGATGCCTTGCATCCTCATGTCACAAGGAAGGTAGGCACATGGGGGAGATACACAGATGCTCTAACAGTGAGGGCATCCTAGAGGGACATGGTGTAGATAGACTTTATGGAATGACCTAACATCACAGATGCAGGGATGACTCCTGAGTACGTAGCATGGTGGGCTGCACACACACCATTGCACCTTACAGACCCAACTCAGGTGGCTGCTCACGAGTAGGAAACAGGGGACATAGATGTGGATGACAGGACTGTTATAGGAGATGCTCTAGAGACCTCGATAGCAAGTCACAGGAGGAGGCCACAGAGATGGGTGAGACCTCATATAGAGGCACAAGTAGGGGCTGGGCCAGATCTGGGGCCACCACTAGTATAGGGATAGGTACAGGCACCACAGGTGCCACAATAGGTACATGTATAGGCACCCCAAGTGCTGACATAGGTACAGGGGCCACCAGTGGGTTTTTTTGCATAGGAGACTCATGATGTTGTCATCATAGAGCAAGACAGCCTGCAGACAGAGTGCGCATGGCTACAAGGGATACTAGGCATGGACCAGGTGTCCAAGACCAGCCTACAAATAGAGATGACCCATATACAGGGATTATTAGCTATGGAGACGTCATGGGTAGATAGGGTAGAGGGTTCACTAGATACCTTACAGGGAAGGGTTGACTCAGGAGAGTTTTCCATGGTCAATTTGACACAGGATGCTACAACACTATGTACCGAGATAGGTAAACTGACAGACCAGTTGGGTACTCTTACCTTGTAGATGGAGTAGGCCACTGAGCATATCTTGGCATTGACCTCAGAGAGGGATATAGCACAGCGGTGGGCTGAGACTTACAGGGCTGAGCAAGATATCGCCAGATAGACATCCGTTGTAGGTGGGATTTGGTAGGTTGTGGCAGAGGTGTTCGCAGCTCATAGAGATGTGAATAGGGTAGGTAGAGAGGCATCCTACTATCGTGCATTGTATCATCAGCTAGTTTCGGAGGGACAGAGGTGAGAGTACTCAGAGAGGTCCCGATCTCAGAGCACAGTGTGAACTTTAGAATCACAGGGATCTGTGGGTATGCCACCACATCCGCCACCAGAGTAGGGAGGTGGATCCTCACAGCCACTGGCATGATTCAGCAGAGGATCATGTGACACATATTTTTGCATTTTGAGATATACATGTACATTGGCACTAAGGTGCACATGATGTGTTTTATTGATGATAGACACATGTACTTATGGACATTTGATATATATACGATTGATGAGGACTCTTATGATGCCATGGTGTATGATTTGTATGCTGTGATCTATATGATGTTTTGATGCATATGCCTATATTATAACTCACATTTGGTGCTTGCAGGATGTGATGTATATGTATGACACATTATGTATGTAGGATGGTTTTATGATTATGTATATATGATGTATGACTTATGCAGGGTGGATGATGCTATATATATGATGTACTGACATGTGTGGATGCAAGATGTAATGTTTTATGTATATGTGATGTTTTATGAATGTGTATGTAATCTAAATGAATCTTAACAATGCAAGACTATGATGATTTTAAAATGAATTAATAATGAAATCTAAATGATTTAACAATGCAAGAGTAAAAATGAATCTAAATGATTTAATTAATGAGTTAACAAGGCTAGATGCAAGAATATAGTGAATCTAAACATTAAAACTAAAATGAATCTAAGATGAATTAATTATGCAAGAGGTACATGATTTAACAATGCAAGATGTAAAATGAATTAATTATGCAAGACACTAAAATGATTTTGACTATGCAATTAAATGAAGAACTTGATAAAACCTAGTGATGGAGGTAATGCAGACTAATAATGAACCTTATGCAATCTAATGATGAACCAAATGATGTGAAAACCATATGCAATGGCTGCGATGGATGCAATGGATGACATGGGACCCATATTTTTGTTGTCTATCACGATCAACTGATGAACCAACCAGGCAGACTACAAAGCACCAAGCAGGGAATGTTAGCATGACGAGGACTAGGGATGTTAGTGCGATGGAAAGAAGACTAAATATGTCACGAATATACAAGGACCAAACTAAGCAATTAATTACAAGCGATTAGGTTACAACGAGTATGCACAAAGGTTGCTACCGAGATTCAATTGGATCACGTTGTTGTCTTGATGCATGTGATAGTTGAGTATGCTGATCGATTAGTTCAAGAGGACAGATACATCCTACAAGAACCCGGTGATGATCTAGATTTAATTCAACAAGAGGAAGGATACATCCTCAATGGACTCATTTTCAGCAAGATGGGATTTGATTGGTCAAATGGGTACTGTGATCAAACTGTAGAACCAACATAGGATTTTTATAGCATAACTATATCATTTTCTGCACAAGGAGAAACTAAGGACATGAGAAATATATAGGACTAAAGCTCAGGGTTTGGGATTATATACAGGATTATGTGCACAATAGCTCAGAATATGAGATAGGAGGATCACTTTGGACTAGCGTGTATGATATGCGAACACCCAGGGAATATGGGAAATGCTGAGGTTAGTGGAAATGTGATATGGATGATGGAGGGAAATGAGATTTTGATAGATAATGGAATGGTCCACTATGTGTGATGCCTATTTCCAAGTTTTCATCACGCATACTTGTCCAAGGCGCCTGATTGCCAAGTTTTCACCACTGGATGAAATTTTTCTCTTTATTTTTCTTTTTGATTTCTTTGGATCTTTTTGATGTTTTTGATGTTTCCCAAGTGCCTGTTTGCTAGTTTTTTACTGGGACAACCATTTTTTAGCTTCATTTTTCTTCTTTTTTGAGATTTTTTCAGGACTGTTTTTCATTGTTTTTGTGCTTTTTTCAGGACTTTTTACACTTTTTATGGATTTTCTTAGATAACTAGAATGAACAACCAGCCGTTAGGCATAGAAGCACCTGAGATGAATGATGTTGGTAGGATCATTCAATGGTTCTCCTTCAGGAGTAGAGAATTGATATGCCCCAGAACCGAAGCATGCAATGACAACATATGGGTCTTGCCAGGTGACTTCAAACTTGCCTTTCTTTTCTCGATCAGTACCCACTTTATGATTTTCCCTTAGCACAAGGTCCCCTACCTAGAATTGGCGTGGGTGGACCTTCTTGTTATAGTTCCACTTGAATCTATTATGGTAAACAATCAAGTGATCATAAGCTTGCTGGTGCTTTTCATCTAGTAGATCAAGTTGTGTGAGTCATGCCACTCGGTAATCTTCATCATCAATCAGGCCTCTTAGTGATACTCAGAGGGATGGTAGTTCAACCTCAATTCATAAGACTACTTTAGCACTATACACTAGGGAATAGAGAGTAGTGCCAATAGGAGTATAATAGGAAGTGCGATATTCACAGAGGGCGGGGTTGATCTAGAGATGCTAGTCACGACCAGTATCATTGACAACTATCTTGAGGATTTTGAGGATGGTTTTATTAGTTGCCTCAGCTTGGCCATTACCTTGCAGGAAATATGGACTAGATAAATGGTGATGGATATGGAGGCGAGCACAAAGATCACTAACGTATTGATTTTCAAATGGTGTACCATGATCTGTGAAGATGGTGGAAGGTATTCTGAAGTGGAAAAAAATGTGATAGAGGATGAATTTGGATATCTGGATGCCTGTAGTGAGTGTGAGCAGAATTGCTTTAACCCACTTTGTAAAGTACTCTATAGCTATGATTATGTACTTGTGGCCTTTAGACAAGAGGGGAGTAATCTTACCCACAAGGTCAAAACCCCAACAAGAAAAGGGCCAAGGAGGTGCAATAGGTATGAGGTCCTGTGCAGGAGCATGGATCAGATTGGCATGCTACTGGCAAGGTAGGCACTTTTTAATGAACTCACAAGCATCATGTTCCATTTTAGGCCAATAGTATCCTGTACATAGAAGTTTCTTGGCTAGGACCATGCCACTCGTGTGGGCAGTGAAAATTCTAGCATGTACCTCTTGTAAAGCCTAGGCAACTTCATTTTCATCTAAACACCTAGAGAGAACATTGTGGTAACCTCAACGATAAAGGGTGTTGGCTACGAGGGTGTAACGGGATGCTTTGCAAATAAAGTTTTGGCATTGGGTTGCAGCAAGGTGAGGAGATATGATACCATTTTGTAGGTAAGCTTGGATATCATGGTACAATGGGGACTGAGGACCAACCAAGACACATACGCAATTTGATTCATCATTCTCATAAGCAGGAGCATGTAGCTGCTCAACTAAGAATTCATATTGCATAGACTCATGAGGAATCTCTAGGAGGGAGCCAATTATGGCCATTGCATCAAAAGCCTTCATCTGTAAGTGTGGTACTTGTGTTATCTGTAAGTGGAGGAAATGTTCTTTCATCTTGTCAACCATATGCTTATATGGCATTAATTTGTCGTCTTTGGTTTGATACTCATCTAGGACCTGTTTGACAATGAGTTGGGAATCACCGAAGACATTTAGAGTTGTGATGTTCCATTCTATGGCCATGCGGAGTCCTGTGATTAGTTCCTCATATTCTGCAATGTTTTTTGTGTAGGGAAATCCCAATTTGAATGACATAGGGATGTAGTCACGTTGAGGTGTGACGAAAAGCATTCCTACCCCTGCACCATGAGCTGTGTAGGACCCATCAAAGTAGAGTTTCCAAGTTGGTTGTTCTTCTATCATGTACAAATGCTCATCTAGAAATTCTATGACCAAAGGATATGCATCTACCAATGGCACTTCTGTTAACTAATCAGCAATGACCTGCCCTTTAATGGCTTTTCTATCAACATATTGAATATCAAACTCGCTGAGCAACATAACCCATTTTTCCATTCAACCTGTGAGTGTAGTCCTAGAGAGTAGGTACTTGAGAGGATGCACTTTTGAAATGAGCTTGGTTGTATGACTAAGCATATAGTGGAAAAATTTTTGAGTGGTGAGGACCACTACCAGACATGCTTTTTCCATAGGTGAATAGTTGAGCTCATAACCCACTAAGGTCTAACTGATTTAATAAATAGCTCTTTCTTTTCCTTCATCATCCAATTGAGCAAGGAGTGCCCCCAGTGTTGTTGTAGTAGTAGAAATATATAGGGTGAGTGGTCAACCAGGTATAGGTGGTACCAAGATGGGTGGATTTGCCAAGTATTCTTTGATTTTGTCAAAACTCTTCTAGCACTGAGGATCCCATTTGAATGTGTTATATTTTCACAGGAGATGAGTGAATGGTTGGCACTTGTCTTCTAGTTGAGAGATAAAATGAAACACAGATTGTAGCTTTCCTTGGAGGCTACGTAGTTGTCAGATTGTTTTTGGTGGAGGCATCTCTATGATAGCTTGTACTTTCTTTGGATCGATTTCAATGCCTCGTCTGGATACAATGAACCCAAGCAGTTTTCCTAATGTGACCCCAAAGACACACTTCTTAGGGTTGAGAATTAGGTATTAGTGTCCAATTCTATCAAAGAAGCACTCCAAAACATTAAGCTGATCTTCCCTTTTAACTAATTTTGCCAAGATATGATCGACATAGTCTTCAATAATTTTGTGTATCATGTCATGGAAGATGATAGTCATGGCCCTTTGATAGGTTTCCCCAGCATTATTCAAGCCAAAAGGCATCATGTTATAGTAGAAGGTGCCCCAGAGGGTTTTGAATGTTGTCTTATGTTGATCTTCTTCTGCAATGCGGATTTGATTATATCTAGAAATGTCATCCATGAGTGACAAAATCTCATGTCCTGCCATGAGATCCACAATCATGTCTATGTTTGGCAATGGGAAATCATCCTTGGGACATGCCTTATTGAGATCTCAGAAATTTGTTTATATCCTGATTGATTTGTCAGGCTTAGACACTGGCACCATGTTATAAATCCAGTCAGAATAGTCAATGGGGCAGATGATCTTGGCTTGGAGTAACTTTTTGAGCTCTATTTTTACAAGTAGTGCCACTTTAGGGTGCATATTCCTGATCTTTTGTTTGACAGGTTTGATGTTTGGGTCCACTACAAGATGGTGAACCACCAAGTTTGGGTCTAATCCCGGCATGTGGGAGTAAGACCATGCGAATTATTGATGGATTATTTCAATAAAGTTACAAGATCACTTTCTTCTGCCTCAGTCAGAGATGTTGCTATGTATGTGATGGCAGGATTCTTGTTGGTACCCAGGTTGATAGGTTTTGCTTATTCAATGAGAATTGATGACTTTTCAGGCCTATAATCATGGATCAGAGGAAGAGGAGAATCTTCATCCTCTAGCACCTCAGAGAGGTTTTCACTAGAGGGTACGCCCTATGTTTTTACTATTTTATGATCAGATAGCGCCCCAGAGGGGTTTTTGCTAGGGGATCAATTTTTCTCTTTTTTATTTTTGTTTTATTCTTCATTTTTGTGGCTAAAGTTCTCCTCTTCCCCAAAGTACACCTTTGGGTCTAGTTTTTAGACATATGTTGATTCTTGCCCCCAGTCACTACTTTTCTCAATTGCTCCCATAAAGCTTAGCAGCGCATCCTCACTTTCGAACTCATCAATGTGCACGACACTTGGTTGGTCCCAGTCTATGAGTTCAGGATGGCAGAGGGGAAGGTCAATGAAGAGGATGGAAATTTGTTGTAGGATGGAATTTCCCAGGAAGGTTTCATTTTCAAAAACATCATCATAGGCTCTCACAACTTTCTCTTCCAGGATATCTTCGATGTCAGAGATTTCACCCAGGGATGGACAAGAGGCAAAGATGTTTTTTTTGGTGCCCCCATTCATATCAGAGCCCATGCCAAGGCTCAAGTTCTTTTCTAGTTGGGTAGGTATAATAGGATCTTTCATTCCTTGCTCTTCATAACCAAGGCTACCTCCTTGGTAGTTCCATTTTTCTGTCACCAGTTTGTGAGTTGTTGGGTACTTATCTTTGAAGTAATTGAGGTGACTTGTGTCCTTGGGTGGTGGATCTTTATAGAGCCATTGGTTTATGTTTGGTGTCATTTCCTAGCCAGTCAAAGTACCCTTTGAGATAAAAGTGGTAGAACCAAATTGTAGCACCTTGGTCATTTCTGGTTCTATCTTTCTTAGATTAGGTCGGCGATCTTGAGTGTGTGGATCAATTGGTAGTGCTCCAACTGTGAAGGCATCTGATAAACTGTACTGAACACAACCTTTGTTTTTGATCTTGATCATGGATAAGGTGGAAGAGAGGATTGTTTCTGGGTTTGAATGGGTTCGGGATGAACTGGCGACAAAGGTGCCAATATTGATCTCGAGACAGTGATTGGAATGTGGAAAGGATGTTTCCAATGCATTTCAGTATGCGAAGGGCTTGGGATCTACACGGATGGTGATCTCAGTGCCATTATATGGAAATTTGATGCACTGATGGTAGGTGGAGGGAACGGCTTGCATAGAATGAATCCATGGGCATCCAAGGAGGATGTTAAAGGGAAGGTCAAGATCAACAACATGACATAATGTATCCTGGGTAACCAGGCCCACTTGAATGGGAAATGATATGGTGCCTTCAGAAGTATGATCTAGATTTTCATATGCCTTTATTGTGATGACATCATTTGTTATATCAACTTCAGTGCAACCCAACTGTTTTATGAATTTTAGAGTACACAGGTTTAGGGTCAAACCATTATCTATCATGACCCATTTAATGGAAAAATCTTTAACCATGACAGCAATATGGAGTGGGAGATTATGATCGATTTCTTTTTAGGGTATGTCTATTGGTTTAAAAGAGACCCCACAAGATGTAGACAAGTTTCTGACAAGGTTTTGGAATTCAGTGAGGTTGATGTCGCTGGGAACACGGTATTCTTGCAAGGCTTTATTAAGGATCTCTTGATAAGTGGGTGAAGTGCGGAGGAGATCCATGATGGAAATTTGGGCTAGAGTATTCCCTAGGTGTTCCAAAATATTGTATTGGGTCCCAGTAGATGGGGCGGGACTGACACCTGCAACTATTATTCTGCCTCTACGAGTGGTGATTGCGCATTGGTTATCAACACCCTTGACATGGATGACATTGACAGAGGACTGGACTTGGGATATGCGGTCGATGAGATTATCGTAGTTGATATATGCAATGGTATAATCTTTTATGTTGGCATTTTCTATTTTTTTACCCTTCCCTTGATTAGAGGACTGAGTAGGATTGCCTGGGCATGTACCTGAAGTGTGTTTAGGGAATGCATTTTGATAAATTGTAAGGCCTGCATTTGGCGATGATTGGGAAGGAGATTCCACTTCGATCTCCTTGCGGTCAATGAGATCCTGAATATAGTGTTTCAGCTTCATGCATTTGAGGGTGGTGTGTCCCTTAAAATGGTGGTATTCATAGTACTTGTTGTCTTTATACCAAGCTGGCTTAGGAGTTGATTCATCAATCATCAAATGGTTGTGTTTTGGGATACATGACTTGGTTATCTTGGACTAGCTTGCGGAAGATGACATCTATGGGTTCACCCAAAGGGGTAAACATGTGTTTTGGTGCATTCAAAGTGTGAGGTCTTTGTTTTCCATGTGAGACTGATATAGTATTTGTCTGATTCATAGGACCTTGATAGTTGTGTTTATATGATGTCCCTGGAGGGGGATAGATATTCGCACCTTAAGGGTGCATTTTTTTCTGGTATGTTAGTTGGGAATACACGGGATTGGGTTGTTGATACATGGGAGGAGGTTGAGGGTACATTGGTGGTGCTTGCTAATAAGTCTGGGTAGGTGCATTAGGACTGGCTACCACTACCTGAACATTTTTGGTATCAGTGTCTCCGTCAGTTACTGCATTCTTGTTCTTGTTCCAGTATCATGATCAATCATTGTTATGTTTATCAGGCTGTGATTCTTTGTAGTTCTTGATGGCACCCTCTTCTACAAGACCTCGTTCAAGATCCATACCTTTGATTCTAATGTCGTGATAAGTTTGTATACAGTTCATGCGGATGTGATAGGAAAGCTGAGGATGGAGGTTGTTAATGAAGATTTTGATAAGATGTTGCTCTGGGGGTTGGTAAGACAACCTTGTAGTAAACCCTTTCCAGCGCTGAAGATAATCGGCCAGGCTCTCTCCTCCCTTTTGTTTGGAATTGCATAGGTCAAGGAGTGAGAGTTCATTTTTGATGTTATGTGCGTATTGGACAATAAACTTTTTAGATCATTTAGCGAAGGTGGAGACTGTGCCATAGGGGATTTTGTAAAACCACTCAAGAGCGGTTCCTCCTAGGTTCTTGGGATATAGTCTCATAAGGAAATTATTTCTATAGGCCACTTCTTGACATGCCATGTAGAATTCTTTCATGTGGCTCACAGGATCTCCCTCCCCTGATATTTATCAAATTTGGGTGTCTCAAAATGCTTGGGGAAGGGTATGGCAGTGATAGATTGATCAAATGGATAAGGGCACACTTCCACAAACTTGAATGTCTTAGCCTCTGTCCCAGCTTTTAGCTCCTTGAGAGCATTCTTCATTTCCTCCCATTCATGATTGATTTGTGGGGGAGGATTGTTAATCGTGATTGCATGGTTTCCTTAAACCTGATATGGATCAAATGGAAAATATGAAGGATTCTGTCAGGGATATTGTGGTGTTTGGTATGATGGTTGTTGGTCATCGTATATGGGCTATTGTGGTGGAATCTGTGGTTGAGGGGAATATTGCAGTGGAGGAGGTGTCGGCACTTGATAAGATTGTTGCTACTACTAGAAATATGCTTGTATTTGTTGCTGCATTGGATAGGTGGGATGAGCTTGTTTCACACCTATATAGGATGGAGGATAGGTGTTTTGTAGTGGAATGGCCCCAGTGGGAACATTGAATTTTTTTGGAGGTGGAATTGTTTGTGATGCAGTGTAAGATGGCATGGCTATGTAATTGGCAGAATGAGTTTGTTGTTGTTGCATGGGTTGGATGAAAGGATTAGCAAACTATTGTAGTGGTTGTGTCATGAGGGGATTTTCCCCCTACATTTGTGGTTGTGGCTATTGTGTAGTTTGGAAGGTGGGTTGTGCGCTTGCAAAGGGGTTGATTTGTTGCTGTTGTGCTTGGGATGTGAATGGGTTGGTGATTTTCTACTGCGGTTGTTTTTTTTGGGATGGCTATTGTATGGATTTTTGTTGATGAATTTGTTGCTATTGTTGTTGGATAGGTTGCTATTGTTGGATAGGTTGTTGTTTTTGTTGTTGGATAGGTTGTTGTTTCTACTATTGGATAGGTTGTTGTTGTTGTTGTTGGATAGGTTATTGTTGTTGTTGCTGTTGGAAAGGTTTTTTTTGTTGGATAAGTTGGATGGTAATTTGGGGTATGACAAAGGGGTTTGTGGATGGTTGTGGTATGGGGGGGTTTGGGTTGAACAGCATTTGAGGTAGAACTGCTCACATTCGTTGTGATTGCATTGCTGGTGGAGTGGGAAAAGTGGACCCTTGCGGAAATAAGGGTTGGTTATAGGCATTGGTAGGTGGCATGCCTATGGTGAAGAAAGGCGAAATAGGCATGGAGACTTGGGTGCTTTGATGTTGTGAACTAGTTGTTGCACTTTCAACAGGTTGAGTAGGGATTGGTGGAATGGTGGTTTGTTGTGTGCTAACTAGTGGTGGTGGAAAGTTTGCAATGAATGTTGGGATTGCTTGTGAAAGAGGAGTGACTGTGGCTTGTGAAGGTGCCTACATAGTGATAGGGGGTATTGTTTGTGTTGCTAATGTGGCATGAGGAGGTGGGGCTCCCAAGGTAGATGAGGGTGTTGTGTGCATGATGAAGGGTGGAATGGAGGGATGAACTACTTGTGCGATAAGAGTTCCCACTTGTAGGGCTTGTTGAAGTGGATCAAAAACTTCATTTCTAGTGGGATGAGGACATTCCCCTGGAAGTGCCATAGCTCATGTGACAAGTGTGGGTATAATCCAAGGTAGGAGTTGAAGTCCTTGTTGTTGAATGTCCAAGAGTACCTGATTATTGTTGCATCCACTCATGGCGTTTACCATGTGGACATGTGTTGGATGGTTGATAATTAATGTTTCCATGGTACTCAGGGTGGGAGTCTAATTAGTGTCTACCTAGATATGTTCAATTTGATCATTGGGCTGAGGTGCATAAGTAACCATGGCATTGGTGTTGTCATTCATAGGATTAGATGAGCTAGCGACAAGATTAGGATCCATGTTCTTCCTCTTCTTAGTGGCTCATGTGATAGGTGGCATGAAATGACTATCCAAAAGGAATATGAGATGCAAGATGTGATGAAAAAGATGCACCTAGGAAGCTAAGGGTGATGATACTAGGATTAGGATGCATTTAGAATGATGAATATGCTCCTATGGGTTAAGGATGACTTTGGTTCATGCATGGATTAAGGGTTGCTTTCCCTAATGTAAGATCGAGTGGATATGAATGTCTACCTAAGACAGACTTGTGGTCTTCGGCGGACGAGATTCTTTGTTAATGAAAACCAACCTTTTGATCAAGGTGATGAGGTTGCAAAAGACAAAGGAGATTGTCCTAAATAATGCTTAGTTTAAGGACATTCAAGGATGGGGTTTGATTAAGATGTAGGTTTATAGCAACTCAAAAGGGGATGCAATACCATGTGAGGGATGTGATCAAGGATGCTTTGGATGATGATTAGGATGATGCTAGGCTGATTAGGATTGATTTGATTAATGCAGGATTATGCTGGGATGAGTGTGTGATGTGTTTCTAAAGATGAAAACCTAATGCAAGAAAAGTGAGCTTAAGAAGAGGAGGAAATTTCATTTGTCATGGTAAACTGACTAGTCATATTGCTCAAATCCAACAAAAGTAGAGTTTAGACGATATTTGCCCATGAAATGAGAAACCTTGTTGTTGTAGATCACTTTGTAAAATTCTTCCCATTTATGAATCTCTTGTTTGATGGAATCAATGATGTGTTGGTACTTGGTAACCTCTCGGGTTGTGTTTTTATGTTCTCTTTGCACGAGTGGTAACAGAGTTTTTACCTTCTTATGCTTCTTGGAATCGGTCATGTCCTATAAATAGATCTGATCTTGGATGAATATTTGGAGGTTTTAGGACATATCTCATAAAAGACCAAATTCTGAAAATTAGAGCCCAAGTTAATCTTTTCAAAGGGACGTTGTCTTTATAATTTGGAAAAAAATTTATCTCGTTCTGATTTTCAATAGATTTTGTTCCATGGCAAGAACCAATTTTAGCATAGTCAAACTGGAAAATAAAAAGCATGTGTCTAAAAACAATCCAACAAGGGACAAACCAACCTTGAAGGATACAAGCATGTGACAAATTTGAATTTTGGATATTCTGTTGTGTTTCAGATTTGTAAATGTTTTTCAAGCACTTTAAGCACAAAATCTACCTAAGGAATTGGTATAGCATGAAAATACTTTCTCGTAAGCTTAGGCACACACACAAGAGCTAATCAGAATATGGTCGTCACCAAGCACCCTATAGCTCCATTCATGATGCCATATTATCTAGTTCCAAATGCTCAAGGTGGCACAAATGTACAAGTGATCTTGGGGAAGTTACTATCTTCCTTGCACAAGAATTATCACCTTTCGGGGGTGTTTCGAGTAGCTTCTAAGCCTAGAGTGTTTAGTAAGGTTATCTATTTGATTGTATCCTCTATGTCCACACAAGCATGATTCAGGTGTATAGCCCCATAGAGCGTCTTGACAAAAGTGGTCACATAAACATGATTGAGACCGCGAGGCCACACTTAAGTTAGACAAGAGCCGAGTATAAGCTCAAATGCCAATCAAATCCTGAGGCTTTAACCCCAAGGAGTAAATTTGATTAACATGAGTTAGAGTGGTGTGGCTTACACCTCGTTCTCACATGGATCATTTATGGAAGATTTTTTCCTCAACCTATAGGCCCATCTAAAGGATTCAGAGTACATTGGATTAGCGATAAAAAGGAGTCTAGATTTCTGATTCTCCCACAAGGGGAAAAGAGCATACTCTCCTATCTAGTATCATTTTCTCCACAAGCATGCAAGACAAGATTTTTTCTTTCCCAAAAGATTCAATTTTTTAACACTAAGTAAGTGTTTCTAGGTTTTTGATCTTCCCAAAAGGGAAGAGAGCATAATCCCCTAACACTCACTTAGAATTAGACAAGAAAATCTAACTAATTATTCTATGTGCCTAAAAAATATTAACACAAACATGATCATTTGGTTGATTTTGATGTGAGGCAACCTACAAGAAAAATGTGAGTAGTTTCAAAGTTGTGTCTTTGACAAGCGGTGTTGCAAAACAACGGATCAATAGTTTCAATTTAACCCTTTGTAAAGCATCACAAATGCAAAAAACCACTAGACAATAGTTAGCAAATGATTAAAACAATTTGACAGAGTGCAGACGCCAATTCAGGGCGTAGACCACATGTACCTATCACATTCATTTCTCATATTTAAACATTCAGGTCCAATACAATGAAAAAAAATATTTACACATTTAGGTCATAGCAGGAATAGATAAATATGACAAAGAAGTGGTCAACGATAAGCCTAAAGTATGGCCTAAAATAGTGAAGATAATCGAGGAAGATAGAGAATTACTCCCATACAAAGAGCATGAGGGCTTTGGTTAAAGAATGACAAAAGGGACTATTTGGGGAAGGGAAACATTACTATTTTAGAAACATCGAGAAATCTCCCATATACTACAGTGGGTTCCCCTCAACATAAATAGACTGTGCTTGACAAATGCAAAGCATAGTTATCTAAACTTGATAGATTCAAATATCTTTTCAATATAGGATGTTATTTATAATACATATATTATTGTAACGAGTGGATAGTAAAACAATTATGCTAAGATTTATTCCATATATTTTTAGGAAGGAGGAGATTCAAATTTCCTTGATTAGAAAGGAGATAAGAGAGGATTTTTGTCTATAAAAGGAGAAAGGAATGCAAAGTTTTATATCTCAAATAGATGTAATTTATTGTGAGTTTATTAAGGGAGAAGTGTGGTAGGACAAATTCTCTTCAGTATATATTGCAGCTATGGGGAGAACACTCTTGATAATCAATGGAGAATGTTGTTCAATCTCTAAGATGAATCCCTCTTTCTTGCGACCAAGAAGGTCATTGGGCCAATTTCATCTAGTCACTACCACAATTGAGTCTTATTAGAAATATTCATTACCATGGTGGCTGAAGCCTTTGGATCATGTTACCAGGCTACAAGGATGGAAGATGCATTGTTGTGTGATGAGTATAAACATGTTATTTCAATGGCTATGATGCAAACTAAAATAGACCGTAAAATTTTTTTATTGTTGTATTTTTTGATGTTGAAGCTAGGGCCAAGAAGAAGAAAGTTGCTCAAGATTTGACTCTACTTCATGAAGGACTCGCCAATCTGGACATTACTCAATTTGCCAAATTTGTGGCAAACAATGGTGATCTTTTCTCTGCCTCTCATCTTGAGAGGATCAATGTACTGGTTGATGGTTACCTTACCATATCCAAATGGATGTACTAGATGGTGAGCTTGTAAGGGAGCTACCCCCTTTGGTATTTATCTATATAAATATATAAATAATTACCCAAATGCTCATCAACAATGGATAATCTTCCTTCTAAAATCCCTTTGAATGCATTGAAAATAATAGAAGTAGTTGATGATCCATGTGCAGAAGATAATGTATAGCACAAGAGTTGTCTTATATTGCATAAGGAAACAATTTACATATGATAACGAGTTTTCTATAGATTCTATCAGGGTATACATATAAAAATGAGTTGAATGATATGAAACACTCAGGTTTATAGCTTTAATCTTAAAACGATTGTTGCAACAATCTAAGAACTAAAAAATGGAAGTGGAAAGGAATAGATATAATTTTGTGCACCTATGATTGATATCAGCATGTGGATCTGGAAACTATAAATGGCCTAAAGTTGTAGGTCCTTCCATTTTTCTTCTCATTTCCATCTATTTTCAAAATTTGGAAAATCAAAATGGTTTTTCCAAATCATTGCTTAGCCATTTCATGGGAAATTTGTTTTCAAAATTTAGAGTGTCAATGATTCTTCTCACTACTTATTACCTGCTTCTAGATATTGTTGAATAAAAAAGCCTCTTAATATTGCATTCCTCTATCAAATTTATAAAGCCCTGGTGTCCCTATTATATTCCCAATATATTACATCAAATTTTGAGGATATAATATCCCCCAATATGAACACACATGATATGATATTTCCTAGCTAGTGAAGACCTCACGATGTCACCTAACTTATTTAGTCTTCTAGTTTGAATTTATTCAATCTTATTCCCCACACTCATCTTATTTTAATCATAATCATGAAGGATCATTGCAACCACTTAGTGTTTGAGTCCTACTTGAACCTATAGGGTCATTTTCCTTTTGATTGTACAACTAGGAAAAGGTATAACTCTACCTATCTACCTCATCCATACATTCCCCCTTTTTCATATTTTAAAATATCTTTATTTTAGTATGTTGTGATACAACATAATTTTTTGCCAGGGAAATTATTATCCTTTTACCTCCCCCCTGAGCCAAGGCCCACAAAACCTAATTTTCAGAGAGATTTTCTGCACTAGAGATGAGTGTAGACACATCTTCTTTCTTTTTCTAGATTTTATTCATCTCTATTCTAACTTCTTTGATGTCTACTTTCTTTTTAGGTTCACTGAAATTTATTGAACCATCTTTCTTTATACTTTTGTTTCTACAAAAACTTTCAGGATGTCCAAATTTGTTGCAATTGTAGCATTTAACATTCCTTGAGTTCATGTTTATTTTGTTTACTCTGAATCTAGATTGATCAATATTATGCCCAAATATATTTCATATTTGACAATGACCATTAAATAGTCTAGTTCTTCCATTATTTTGAGTTTTCATGAGTTGACTTCTACATTGATTAGCTTGATGACCAAATTTTTACAAGTAAATCATTGACCATTGAAAGGTCTAATGTTTTTATGTATTCTTTTTCTACATTCCATTGCATTATGTCCAAATTTATTACAGTAAAAATAATATCCAATAAAAGATTTGTACCTTTGATTAACATGTCGTTTGTCCCAAATATTTCTTGCTCGATCCTTTTGAGTTTGAGGTTTCTTTCCTTGGTTAACATCTGTGACAAGTGATATCTTTTTTTTGTCTTCTATTAGACCAACTTTCCCTTTATCCCATTATTTTGATGAGAGCATTTAGCAGCCTCAAATCCTAAGCCACTTTTATCTTTCAAAGTTTTTTGTACAACCATTATCTCATCAAGCTTCGTAGCACTTATCCTAAAATTGTCTTCCTCATTCTTTGTCTTTTCAGAATTTGATTTAAGAAACATTACCCCTTATTCCAATTTATTGGACATTTCAATTTTGTTCTCAATGATTTCATTAAGACATTCTTTTGTCTTTTTATCTTCCTCAACTTGTAGCTTCAGACTAACAACCATATCATTTGTCACTTCAGTTCTTCATTGAATTCCCTATGTCTTTCCTTGGATTTATTTATTTCCTCTGTTATTTTCTTAGTGCATTCATTTTCTTCATTGATTTTCTCATTTAGATCTTTTTTTCCTTTTTCACATTTTCAAGATCTTTAAGAGTTGCTTCCAATTCACCGCCTTTCTTAGATTGTCTTCCATCTATGAATTCTTCTAGAGTGGATCTCGACACCATATGTTCAACCTCCAAGATCTCAAACCTTTTAGGCTCAATCAACATACCTCACTCTAATACCAATTGTTGAACATCCAATATACCGAGAGGGTAGGGGGGTGAATCAGTACATTCTTAAAATTATTAAAGCCTCTAAGTAACCATCCACATAACATAGTTAAATACTAGAAGTAAATGGAAACATAAATAATGTAGTATATAATATATAACTAGTATTTTTATGTGTAACCCCAAGATGGATAAAACCACAGAGAGGATTAACTCTTAATATATTATTTAACCAATTATAAGATATTACATCAGCTCATTAACCTTATAAGGCCCACTTCCAAAGAGGAGTCATTGTATAGATATTAAAAAAAATGAACTTCTATTATTGCATCTTACATATGCATGAGATATAGCTCCGATTAAGTTTAGAATATAGATTTTTCACACTTAATCTAGTTATTGTCACCACCAAAAATTACATTATTTTTTGCATAATCATATATGTTTCAATTAGTGTGCTAGATACATACATAAACACACACACACACACACACATGTATACAAAATGTGGGCCCATGAAATGTCCCAAAAGTAAGTCATCGCCACAAGTATTTCCACATGTTATTTCAAGTTGGATATGCACAAGTTGTTTACCCAAGTTGGTCCAAAAAGAAAAAATATCTTCGTAAAACTTGATTTTATACACGTTACGACTTTTTTATCCTTGACCCAAAAATATAGATCCACAAACATCCATATGAAAATGATGAACTATAACTGATTAAATGTTTGAAGATGATAAGTTGATAATCACCGAGCTGCAAAAGTGAATGCAAGACATTAAATTAGTTAATGTATTGTATTATCATTGATGTCAACTTGATATAATCTGATTGTTCATACACATATTGGTCATAACCTTGAATAACCAAAGAGACAAATTTTATGTTATCAGTAAAACATAAAAGTTTGTATACATCGAGTGACAGTAAAACACTGACACATAGTGCACACCAATAGACAGTTAACACCGAGCAGTTCACAGTGTATACCAAGCACCACAGTTAACTGAAGTTGTTACTGAGCTTGACCAAAGTCAATGACTGAGCTAACTGGAGTTGATGACCGATCAGAACTGAAGTTCAAGAACAAAAAAACACTTAGTTGGAAGGAGCTATATTTAGAGGTTAACTGATTGATTTATTTATTTCTAATGATTAGTTAAACCAAAGCATGGAAGAGATTTGTGGAATAAAACTAAAGCAGAGATTTATGGATTAAAGCAAGCATGGCGAGCTTTACAGATCAAGAAGTGATCTACAAAAAAAACAAGGAGATTGAGCAGCTAATCATGTCTATATAAAGAGACAAGGAATTCATTATGAAAAGAGGAATGCTGAGTATAATTTTGGTGAAGATAGAAGTCTTCATCCAGATATGATCATATAGGCTGAAGAACATAGCTAAAGAATTTTGTAGACACCGAGCCACAGAGGACAGAGAATTCACCGAGCAGAAAGAATAAAGAATGAAAGAAAAGGAACTAAATTGAACATTGATCAGAGAGGTATTATCAGACTAACAATAGATCTGAAAATCTACAAGTTAAATTTTTATTATTGAACAGATCATTTACTATATCAGTTTAACCATTGATTCATAAAATCTCTTAACAGAGTGGGATTTAACCATCCTTAATCTATTGAGATACTCAAGAGTATCAAAAGGTTTTATTTTTGACAACATAGTGAATGCTAGGTCAAAAGATAAACTATTAGTTTTAAATCCTCTAACAAGGTCACACTTAACAGTGTGTTGTAACCTTTAACATGGTTGGCTCTTCACCGAGCTCACTTCAAAAGAGTGAAAAATTTGGGTTACCGGTCCCAAGTGGTTTTTCCCTTAACAGGGTTTCCATATTAAAATATATGTGTCAAATGTGTATTTCTTTCATTACATTGATATTTTTATTTACACATTAGTGTTATTGGATTTCCAGTTAACACTAAGTTTATTTACTGCTATTCGGTAAAGACTAGAAAAAGATAAACAATATATCTTACCGAGCAGGTTATATTTGATAAAGTTATTTGCTGCATACATCTTGATGGACTGAAAGATAACTAAGGATATTATATTTGAGATGTAAGTTTTGGTTGTATTTTTGGAATTATTTTAAGGCCACTAATTCACCCCCCCCCCCCCCNTTTTTGGAATTATTTTAAGGCCACTAATTCCCCCCCCCCCCCCCCTCTCAGTTATTCTAACAATTGGTATAAGAGCTTTGGTTCTTGGAAGAGAGTTTAAAGACTTAAGTGAAAGATCACAAGATGAGTAAAAGTGATGTGCCTAAGTTGAACAAGGACAAATTTGCATCATGGAAAAGTAGGATAAGACTTCATCTATCAGGTATTGGAAATGATATCACACAATACTTGGATACTGAATATGTTGCACCTACTAGAGCTCTGACTGTTGATCAGTTAAGAGAGAAACATGAACACAATTCTATGATGATAGAACTTGATTTTTCACTATCCGATGCTAAATTTGAAGATATGAAATCATGCACCACTGCAAAGCAAATGTGGGAGAAAATCAAGCTAGTACATGGAGGAGATGAAAATGTGCTGAGAGCTAAAGTTGAAAGCCTAAGAGGAAAATTTGATGACCTAAGAATGAAAGAAGGAGAGAACATCAATCAGTATAGTGATAGAATCAAAGATGTTGTTAATGCTATCCAAGGAGTAGGAGGAGTACTTGAGGAAGAAACAATTGTAAGTAAAATTTTGAGAACCTTACTGTCTCTTTATACTATTAGATTATCCAGAATTCAAGAAATGAGAGTAGTAACAATTAACAATGTTACTCTTGATAGTTTTATCGGTAGACTTATTTAATTTGAGATGAAAAACTATGATAACATTGTCTTACCAACTATTGAGTCTGCATTCAAATCTTCTCTGAAAATAAGCAAATCTAGTCACAAACACACTATGATAAATGATAGTGACAGTCATAGTGATGAACAAGAACTTTTTGAACTTGAAGCACTAATTGCTAGAAGATTACATAGAGGTAAAGGAAGATATAAAGGTAAATTACCATTGGTTTGTTTTAATTGCAAATAAATTGGACATTTTTCTCCTAGTTGCCCTAAAAAGAGAAAGGATGAAAGAAACAATGATAGATCTTATGAAAATAAGTATGAAAGAAGTGATGACCAAGACTACAGAAGAAACCAGCACTCTGACAAAAGAGATAATTGAGATTACAAGGACAAAGACAAGAAGGCTTGTTACCTGGTTCAGAACAAAGCTAAAAATTATACTCCTGATTCTGATGAAGATGTTGAGGTAGTATTTGTTGCTATGAAGGATGACTCAGATGAAGAAGAAAGGTATGTTGAAACTGCACTCATATCTAAAGTTTGCAAAAATGATGTCTAGATTATTGATATTGGTTGTACTCATCACATGACTGGAAATAAAGAAAATTTTGAAACTTTTGAATATTATAATAGTGGATCAGTTAGGATGGATAATGAAACACCTTGCCCAGTTGAAGGAAAAGGTACTATCATATTGAATAATTTGATCAGATGTGAAAATGCATATTTGGTGAAAGGACTTAACTATAATCTATTGAGTGTTTCACAGCTGAACAACACAAGACACCAAGTTGCATTTGAGAACAAAAAGGAAATGATCTATAATGAAAAAGGAAAGTTGATTGGTACTGGTGAACAAACAAAAGGTAATCTATTTTATCTTGATGATATTAAGATCACTTGTTTATTGGCTAGAAATGAAGACATTTGGTTGTGGCATAAAAGGTTATGTCATGTGAATTTTGAAAACATGGTTAAGATAAGTATGAAAAGAAAAGTGAGAGGATTATCGAGTATTTCAAAGCCCGGCCATGTTATGTGCAAGAATTTTCAAAAAGAAAAAATGACAAAGTCTAGTTTCAGGAGAAAAACCTACACATCTAGTGGTATTATAGAGTTAGTCCATACTGACTTATGTGGACCAATGAGAACAAAGAGTTATTATGGTGATAGATACTTTATTCTATTTGTTGATGACTATTCTAGAATGATGATTGTTATGTTCCTAAAAGAGAAATCTGAAGCATTTAAGATGTTCAAATGGTATAAATAAAAAGTTGGAAAACAAAGTGGAAAAGAACTGAAATATTTAAGATTAGATAGAGGAGGAAAATTTATTTCTGATCAATTCACTAACTTTTTTAATGAGCATGGGATTACAAGATAGGTTTCTGCACCGAGAACACCAGAGAAAAATGGGATTTCTGAGATGAGGAATAGATCAATTGTTGATTGTGCCAGAACGCTGATGATTGAAAAAGGCATCACACAAACATTCTAGAGAGAACCTATCCATTGAACAGAATGAAGAAAGGGAGAGCACACAACAAGAATCAAATCTAAGCTAGTAGAGCTTACCGAGAGTCAGATATTTGAATTGGTTATAGAACAATAAGTTTGGTATGATATGGCATATTTAATATTATGTTGCCATCAATGCCAAATGGAGAGATTGATGAACTATAACTGATTAAATGTTTGAAGATGATAAGTTGATGATCATTGAGCTGCAAAAGTAAATGCATGACATTAAATCAGTTAATGAATTGTATTGTCATTGATTTCAAGTTGATAAAATCTAATTTTTCATACACATATTGGTCATAACCTTGAAGAACCAAAGAGAAAATTTTTATGTTATCAGTTAAACATAAAATTATGTATACACCGAGTGACAGTAAAACACCGACAGACAATGTACACCGATGGATAGTGAACATCGAGCAGTTCATGATTTATCCCAAGCACCACAATTAACTGAAGTTGTTACCAAGCTTAACTGAATTCAATGATCGAGCTAAATAGATTTGATGACCAATCAGAACTGAAGTTCAAGAACAAAACAACACTTAGCTGGCAGGATCTATACTTAGAGGTTAACTGATTGATTGCTTTATTTCTAACGATCAGTTAAACTAAAGCATGGAAGAGATTTGCAAAATAAAACTAAAGAAAAGCTTTATGGATTAAAGAAAGCATGGCAAGCTTTACAGATCAAGAAGTGATCCATGACAAAAACAAGGAGATTGAGCGGCTAATCATGTCTATATAAAGAGACAAGGAATTCATTATGAAAAGAGGAATGTTGAGTATAATTCTATTGAAGATAGAAGTATTCATTCAGATATGATCATACAGGCTGAAGAACAGAGCCAAATAACCTTTAACAGGGTTGGCTCTTCACCGAGCTCACTTCAGAAGAGTGAAAATTTTGGGTTAGCGGTCTCAAGTGGGTTTTCCCTTAACAGGGTTTCCACATTAAAATCTATGTGTCAAATGTGTATTTATTTCATTACATTGATATTTTTCTTTACACATTAGTGATACTGCATTGGTCGGTTAACACTAAGTTTATTTACTACTATTTGGTAAAGTCTAGAAAAAGATAAACAATATATCTTATCGAGCAGGTTATATTTGATAAAGTTATTAAAGGCATACATCTTGATGGACTGGAAGATAACTGAGGATATTATATTTGAGATATGAATTTTGGTTGGATTTTTGGAATTATTTTAAGACCAGTTATTCACCCACCCCCCCCCCCCCCCCCCCCTCAGTTATTCTAACAGAAAAAGTGTGGTCACACAGACTAACCTACCTTAATTTTGGAAAACAGAGTATTTTCTAGAAACAACATTCCAAACCAATATCTTTACCGTCAAATGTAACTGGCACATGTAATCTCAAACATAGGTGCATCTCTATCATATAAACCTTCTGCCATAATCTTGTGATCATACTATCACGTGAAGAGAAATGTGAAATAAAACTCATGCCTACTATCTGTCAAAACTACCAGAGGAAACAAGTGATGACAATGACAACATCCCAACAGTATATACTCACATGTTATCAAATTTTATTTTAGACTCACTAAATCTTCTTAAGGATTATTCTCATCAAAGTAGATTCTTATGTTTTGGTGCTAACAAAAATTACTTTTACAATACCTAGATTTTTACCTTACATGTAGTTTTTTACTAAGCATTAGGGACATTTTTTTCATTTTCCTAGTTAAACTCTATGACCTCTATAGTATCCTCTTTTGTGGTAATCAGTGCACTTTATGTATTCAATGTTTTGTATATTTCTAGCTATTTTATTATGGTAGATCCTTTTAGATGAACAACTCTCTAAAGTGAGGGTAAAATATAGTGTCATAAATGACACCCTTTAGAAATTATACACTTATGCATTGTGCTAGGTGCATTTATGACAAAATTCATGATTAGGCTTCACAATTCTAACTTCTGGATAGTAAAGATGAACCATTAGTAGCATGTGGTTTGAATTTGAGATGAAATTAGCTAGAGGACAATGCAACATGCATACATCTACGCAACTTGAAAATTTCCCAAAAAATTTTGAGATCCAAAAAAGAATATTCCACAAAAACAAAACTCATAGTCTTTCTCATGTTATATATCTATCACACTTTGGGGACTCCCTATCTCACTCTTTGATCTTATAACAAAGATCTATAAAAATTTATTGTTCTCTTGACTATATGAGTAGAAACCAAGACTCCTGTCAATTATCTATCACATCTTGTTGTCTCAAGAGAGGATTAATATCACTAATCCTAGTGACACTAGTAACACCATAGATACTAGTAACACTCACTTGTTTATTAATATCACTTATCTATTTTTTCTATTTTATCTTATCTAGTGTATTTTATCTATCTACCAAGGTTTTTCCTCCACAAAGGGGATTGTTTCTATTGTATGTCTTTTACGTGATCATGTTTGGTTGTCTGTAGAGGTGGAAACAACAAAGTTAGGGTTTGAGTGAGGAAAAACCCTATACAACCCCACTATTTTTCCTATCTTCATGTCTGAAGGTGATGAACAATTCAAGGAAGTGAAGGGATGCATTCTAGTGGTTTTTGGCATTTCTTAGGGTTATGTTCATATATATGAGAACATTACACACTGGTGTTTAAGGCTAAGACTTCCTCCATATAGTAATTTAATATTTGTATTTTAGGTTTCTTGTTTCTATAATTTGAACATTTTTAGCATTTTGTATGTCCAAGTTACCAAGCATTTTTAGTTTACATTCATAGTTTAGCCTAGTTAGGGTTTCCTTTTAAGCACTATATTTCTTAGCTCACTAGAGCACTTCTTTATTGAGATAGTTGAGGGTCTTTTGTTCCTTTAGACCTTATCGTCTTGATGGTAGAAAATCCCCTCCTCTATAGCTTGATCTACATAATAACCTCTAGACTATGAAGCTAATTCTTCATTTCATCTTCAATAAATTTGAGATGATGGGATGGATAAAGAAAGAAATAAAAATATAACTAAAATTCTTATTCTAATTAGCTAGAAACTTGAAACAAAGTTACATTTTTCTAGAAAATTTAAAAAAAAAATTGTATTTCTTATAACATTTTTCCTTAATTGAAGCAATAAATGACACAATTATCACACTTATCTCTTTTCTTAAGATAACATTATTTACATATACAAATTAAGACATCAGACAATTCAAAAGGAAGGAGAAAAAAATAACAAAAAATAATCATATAGAAACACAATAAGGTAGGAAATTTTATATGTATCTAAATTATTACAAATGTGAGAGGCTAATTAGAATGCATAGTCAAACTTTGCAAAAAGTTATAGAATATTATAATGAAAACTACAATCTACCGTCAATGGGCCCTTGGTCTACTGGTGAAGTTGAATGGCTCACAACGAGCCCACCAGGGATCAAGTCTTGCCGAGTGCAAGGCTCCGACACCATAAGGGATGAGGCTGGGATCGTGCCCCAGGCGAATTTGGCAGCATGGATGCTCCTCAGTCCTTGGCTCTAAGCCGAAGAGGTTTCAAGCACGAGTGGGCCCGTATCAGGTTCCTAAAACGTCTATGGTGGCCTTCGCTGGTTGGTAGCTCGCAGGCTTCGTGCCTCGCTGGGTTGCCTCGCAGGTCTGAATCCTCCAACAAACAAAAAAAAAAAACTACAATCTACCTTGAGTACATAGAACAAAGAGTGTAATTGCTTGCCTAAAATGTTTTATCCTAACTTTGTTGAAAGATCTAGAATGTATAGAATTATATAGATATGTGTACTCAGTTCTCTCCAAAAGAGCACCAATCAATTACAATTTAAAATAAAATGTACATGATAAAAATTGGAATAGTCAAAGAAAACAACACTTATAATAGTAGTTTAGAATGAATAAATTGGCATGCAATTCATTCTTCAAAACTTGACTAATCTTGGTCATTTGATAGGTATCTATGTTAATCACATTTGATAGATTCGAGGGATTTTCTTTATTATTTATAATCTATTTTAAACCAATGGTATGATGACAAAAAAAATCAAGCTTTATTATTTCTAAAAAGAGCATTGTGGTGCCACTTCTTCCTTCTATGTACTTTTATATGCTTTACCTCCATCCTTTCATGGTAGTCCATACCAATTCTAAGGTGTACAAAACTAACCAATGGTATAGTTCCTATTATGAAATTCTAATACATATTATGTAGAGAAAATAATAAATAATAAACACATAAATTTACGTAAAAAATGAATAAAATTATACAAAGAGAAAACCATGGGTAAAGATCTTTCCTCTTACATTTCTTAGGAACTTAGGAACTTTCAGAGTTGCAACAATATTAAAAAAAATATCTATAAAATATTACTTCATATAGTATATAACTTCGATTTGAAGAGTCCTAATTCAAGACAACTTTCCCAAAATAGAAAGTATGACTTATGTAGTTACATATCAAAAAATGTCATATTTCTAAAAATAGTAAGTCCTAAAAAATGGATTCACCAAAAAATGTCTTTGGTGTAGAAGGGGGCTACAACTAGCCATTATGCAACACCCTTGCCTTCAAGCCTTTGTTCAACTACGTCAAGCACAATATAAGATACTATTGTGTTACCCCATGTTAACTATTTATCATTTCTAGAGTAACACTATGATAATCCTTAAAGGATCAGAAGTTGTCATTAGTATTCAAGCAGACAGTTTTGGTAGGTCGGTTAGCATTCACCGAGAAACAACATTCACTGAGCGACATTGATCACCGAGTGCAATGTTCACCAAGCACAGTGGTCACTGAAACATTCTAAACACTGAGGAGAGTATCTCAATACACACCCTTCTAAATGGTTAAGACTTGAAATACAAAAGGAAGAAAGGAAAATCAGAGATGAAGTAAATGAGCTACAAGCCATGTTACTACCAAATATCACATTGCTGATGCCACATATGACTATGAAAAAGACTCTAATTTCCACCCTAGAGATGTCAGTAGCTGAAAGCATCTATGACATGCACGCTCAAATTATATTGGAGCACATTACCCTAGAGGACCAGAAGGAGAAATGGGAAAAGCTGATGGAAAACATCAAGCAATCTCATAAGCACCTTCTTGAAAATTTGTAAGTTATACATCTTTTTCATTACTTTCAAAAAAGGGGGAAACATCTACATACATTGCATCTACATATCGAGGCATGCACATAGGGGGATTCATTGTAAAATTATAGCATACTTGGTATGTACTATACATATCAGTTTTTTATACTAATGCCAAAGGGGGAGATTGATAATCCTTAAAGGATCAGAAGTTTTCATTAGCATTCAAGCATACCATTTTGGTCGGTCGGTCAACATTCACCGAGCAACAACATTCACCAAGCGACAATGATCACCGGGTGCAGTGTTCACCGATCACAGTGGTCACCGAAAAATTTTGAACACCAAGCATAGTATATCAACCAAGCAGAGTATATCAACTGAGCAGAGACATCACCAAGCACCAGTTTAACTGAGAGATAGTTTTAGCACTAAGAAAAGTGGATGTAAACTACACGTTAGCTAAAGCACTTTAGTCTTTAGAATAGATTTTTGATTAGCTAGATAACCATTTCTTGTGGATCAAGAAAAGCGTAAATGATGGATTTAATCAGTTTAATTGATTGTATTCATGCAAACTAGGAGATCAAGGTCAAGTTGTAAACCTTTGATCTTAGAGTTATTCAAGAAAAGTGTGAAACCTAATTAGGTCAAAGGATTGTATATATAGATGTATAATCAATCAAGAAGATGATGATTTTAGCCACACAAGGACATCTATGGATTAGAAAAAGTTTTTCATGCAGAAAGACAGATAAAGAAGAATTTAGTTATGAAGAACTATATTCAAGGCTATCGAGAAGAACAAAGGTATTATTCATTAAAATAGGTGATACATAAATTTTGTGAACTTAAAGGATCTATAATCAGCAATTCAAGTTTGCAAGCTATCAGGTCATCTATATTTTTGTGTACTCTCTAACAATTGTAGAAAATAGAAAAAATCCTTCAAGAAGGTGGACTTAACAATCTTTATGTAAATCTCTTAACCGAGTGCACACATACATTATGTTGCTAAAATCTCTTAACCGAGTAGACTTAAAAAGTATGACATGTTACTCCTAATAGGGTAAGATCATCAGAAGTGATCACAACTTGTAGCCATAATAGGCACCTTCCATTCTATAGATAGTGAAGCTTTGTGGGTCTCATCCCCACCACATTTTTTACCTTCTAACAAGGGTTTCTACGTTACCAAATACTTGTGTCATGTGTTAATGCATTTCATGAATGTTTCAATGTTTGTTTACATACATTTACATTTAAGCTATGATATTGCATGCATGAAGTAGAAAAGCAACAATGGTCGATTATGCAAGAAACGGTTACTAAAGGTTAATTGATAAAATAAATTAAGGGTACTGAGTCACCCCTCCCCTCTCAGTACACACCCTTCCATTATTCCAACACACTAGTGGAACCCAATATATACTAATCATCAGTACGAGAATAATTAAAAATTGAATTCATATTCCAATAACTCCTTGGGGTTGTTAGAATAATAATATTTACGAAGATGTACACATTGTTGATCTATAAAAT
Source organism: Thuja plicata (assembly GCA_018584345.1). Classification (NCBI taxonomy): domain Eukaryota; kingdom Viridiplantae; phylum Streptophyta; class Pinopsida; order Cupressales; family Cupressaceae; genus Thuja; species Thuja plicata. Next base: position 2,670,118 of record MU224437.1, read on the forward strand.
TAGTAGCAATTTCATGATATAGAACTTAAATTTTTAGTTCCTTCAATCAAAATAAAATGGTCCCATCTCCACATACATTGTTTCATTCCTTAGCCAATAACATAGCTAGAAAAATATGCTAGACTGACCCTAGCTTGTAGGATCATTGTTGAGACTCATATACAATAGTATATAGATATTTTCCTTTTCCTTTTACTATCCATAAATTTTATGAAGATTACTAGGCCCATTTACTTGACTCATGTAAATATTGTATCCAACAATGGAATGGTTCTAAGTTATATTGCAGTAAAAAATTCAAGAACTTGTGCCAACTATTAGATCTCCCTTTTATGTAGGCAATGACTTGACTTCCTTATGGATTTATCTTTATAAATTTTTTATCATGGGATGTGCCTGGGTCAATGTGTTAACTTATAACCTATGATACAATGGAGAGAATTTTGAATGTCAGATTAACAATTTATTCTTGTTGTGTTTTCCATTGATCTATGAAAGGATCAAAAGTGTGAACTTGAGCTAACATTGTGACCAAAACTAAACTTGAAAAAGTGGTAAGAAAATATACAACTCATCAAAATGAAATGAAAAGGCTATGAAACCTATATTTCATTGAATTAAAGTTGAAGGGGATTAAAATTTCTAAAAGAGAATAGATAAAATATTATTACATCAATATCATCCTAAAAGAGTGAATGGAAAGAAAATATATACAATCTAGTGACCAAATACAAAATCCTTGCCTATGAGGAAGAATGTAGCTATTGGTTTTCAATGACCTATATCAAATAAAAATTTAATTTTTTTTAAGTTTTGGTAATCTAAAAAAAATACTTCCAATTTATCTAGATTGTCCTAGAGTGAAGTCCATCATGCATCAATCGAGTAGCCTTTACACAGAAAACATTGAAAAACATTACCAAAATAATGATATCTTTTTGTATGATTCTCTTGAGCTTCTCAATAGTGACCTTGGCTTAGGACTTCAACTACATTAGAGAACAAAGAATTTCCTATACTTGTGTAATGCTCTATTCATGAACACAACCCCCAAAACATGTCTAGTACATACTTTTTTTGTAAGCATTACCATATATTCTTCTTCTCCTAGTATTTTTTAATGTACCAATAAATAGGGAAGGGGGTCCCTTCTAAATCAATTAATCTGATGTGCTCCCTAATTCTTTTTCATATCATACTCTAAAGTGGCCAACTAGGGTTTGTACTTTAGTCAAGACTTGAAAGCTCAAGATCTCATTCACCTTCATCATTCTAGATCCCTTAATATAATTTATTCTAGCAATCAAACTTTCATCTAAAAAATCAATTCACAACTAGGGATTTTTCCTATGATACCTAAGGAGCTAGTTAGAGGATGCTCCTATCTACCATATGTTGAGGATTTGCATTAAAGGGATCAAAATGAGCATGCAATTAATATTAGTCATTATTGGTGAAATCCTTGACTAGTAAAGGACATCAATCTTAGATTTTTATTTAAAATTTATTTACTGATTAAATTTTTCTTTGGAGTTATATAGAATTATTTAAAAAAATTGATCATTAGTACTCATTACCTTAGCCATCTTCTGTTAGGAATAAGGTGTCTCAACCTTGGATAATTCCTATTCTTATTATTTGTTTTGTAAAATGTATTTCTTTCAAATAATGTAATTAAGTGTGAGTGTACATGTCTAGTTGGCATGTTGATGTGTCACTCCACTTGATGTGTCAGCATCTTGAATTGTGTGTAAGGAGATCATGGCTGAAATGGTAATGACGGATTCCTATGACATGTAAGAGCTATTTCTAGAAGATTCAATGATGGGTGAAGACATGCAAGACATGTGGCAACTGATAAAGTTGAGTACCGTACACTCTTAAAAAAAAATTGGGTTCCTATTTTCTCAGAGAATGGTAAAACCCTAATACGGCTATCTTTGGAAGTTGCCCTAAAAAGGAAAGTGCATGATATAAGCATCTTTTAGGGTTGCAGACTGTGATACAAAAAGAGTGTATTGTTGGTATGATCTGGTGCTACTGGATTTGTCTTTGAGTGTCAATTGTCTCCTGAAAGAACTTGCATTGCAAGTGTGTTGTAACCATTGTGTTGAAGATAATACATTGTGCAGG
>MU224437.1:2675877-2698425 GCA_018584345.1 Thuja plicata
TAGAGACAGGTCTAACAGAAAACTTTGGTTGAGTCAGAGTAAGTATGTGAAGTCTGTGTTGGACAGGTTTAGCATGGCAGATTGTAGACCACTATGTGTTCCTGTTTCAGTGGGAACAAAGTTATCTGTAGATGATTGTCCAAAATCTCCTAGTGAGGTGGAGGACATGAGTAGAGTAATTTATGCTAGTGCAGTTGGTAGTCTTATGTATGCTATGGTCTGTACTAGACCAGACATTGCCCAAGCAGTGGGAGTCTTGAGTCAATTTATGGCTAACCCTGGACGGGTACATTGGGATGCAGTTAAGCAAGTATTCAGATATTTGAGGGGTACATCAGATTACTCCATATGTTACCATGGTAACTCTTCTGGATCTCTGCATTTAGTTTGTATTCATGGGTTTGAGGATTCAGATTGGGCAGGTGATATTAACAGCAGGAAATCCACCAGTGCTTATGTGTTCACTATGTTTGGTGGTGCCATCAGTTGGATGAGTAAGCGAAAACCTATGGTTTCTTTGTCCACTACAGAAGTTGAGTACATGGCTGCTACTTATGCTTGTAAGGAAGCCATTTGGCTTAGGAGATTGTGTTTTGATGTTGGTGTTGATGCAGAAAAGATTACTATTTGGTGTGACAGTCAGAGCGCTATTTGCCTTGTGAAGAATCCAACTTTCCATGCCAGAAAGAAGCACATTGATATGCAGTTTCACTTTGTGAGAGATATGGTGGAAGATGGAAAGGTAAATTTGGAGAAGGTAGATACTATGAAGAATTTTGCAGATGCATTAACGAAACCAGTGGGCATTGTGAAGTTCAGATGGTGTTCAGATTTTATGGGCCTTTTGGCCTATAGCGGTTAGTTCCTGTTATGTTCCTATTGCTCTTACAAGGTGTTTGACAAGTGGGAGAATGTTAGGAAAAGGTATCTCAACCTTGGATAATTCCTATTCTTATTATTTGTTTTGTAAAATATATTTCTTGCAAATAATGTAATTAAGTGTGAGTTTACATGTCTAGTTGGCATGTTGATGTGTCACTCCACTTGATGTGTCAGAATCTTGAATTGTGTGTAAGGAGATCATGGCTAAAATAGTTATGATGGATTCCTATGACATGTAAGAGCTATTTCTAGAAGATTCAATGACGGGTGAAGACATGCAAGACATGTGGCAACTGATAAAGTTGAGTACTATACACTCTTCTTGTACACTCTTAAAAAAAAATTTGGGTTCCTATTTTCTCGGAGAATGGTAAAACCCTAATATGACTATCTTTGGAAGTTGCCCTAAAAAGGAAAGTGCATGATATAAGCATTTTTTAGGGTTGCAGATTGTGATAGAAAAAGAGTGTATTGTTGGTATGATCTGGTGCTACTGGATTTGTCTTTGAGTGTTGATTGTCTCCTGAAAGAACTTGCATTACAAGTGTGTTGTAACCGTTGTGTTGAAGATAATACATTGTGCAGGTTTTGGAGTGCTGGGGTTTTTTACCGAAAGGTTTTCCCCAGGGTAAATCATTGTGTCATTCTCTATTTTTTGTATGCATGGTATATGGCTGCAATATCATTTGTTAAATTAGTTAACGAATCTGAAATTTTAAGGATTTAAAAGAATTTGCACAATACTTTCCTTTAGAGATTAGTGTAGGAAGTTGTTTCCGCACCTGAGTTTCCTTACATCTTCTAGAATAAATATTCAACTTAAGTCACCCTCCTCTACTCCAATCCTTAGCACTTTGTCGATGGAAGTTCCCTTCTAGGGTGGATATGGTAAATTATATATCTCCTTATTCAAATTTAAAAATTCCCCCTCTTGCACTTTCAACAACACTATAATTTTTTTAATGGTATCCTTGGTTCTAGAAAGCTCTTTCTCCTTTTTCTTTGGCTTGTGGCTAAGTTTTAAGAAGTTGGTTGTTATTAATTTATGTATTATTCCATGAGACTTAATCTATCTTTTAGTTGTGCTACTAATAAACTAAGGCCTATAATATGTATAGATTAATCTTCAAATACATTAACCTTACAACTTATCCACATTAAGGTTAATACACACAATTACTAATGATTAGGTCATAAAGTGACTTGATGCACATGTGGGTCAAGGCTCTATCTTCTCATTGTTTATGATTCTCTATTTTGGCATCATAGGCCTATTGTCTATTTAAAATTATTGATGAGAATTGGATGTAGAATGAATACATTTTAGTATGAATAGATATCCATAAGGAATCCTATATGGGAGGGTGGTCATATTGTGGGTTCAAGTTTCATAATTGCATCAAGAGGTAGACCTGAATATACTAGACGAGGGTAGAAGGAGAGAAAGGATGGAGATGGAAAGGGGGTGGAGGTTGTGTTGAAGGTTATATTGATGTATGAATAGAAATTAATGAGGGAATTAGAAATGGTGTTAAAATAAGGATGGTTGAAGACTAGTTTGGATATAAAGTAGAGAGATTAAAACTAGTGACATAGTGGTCACTTGAATAAGAATAACTTTAATAGAAGAAAGGCGATGAGTAGGAGAACACATCTAAATTGGCGGGGATAAAAGAAAGGGAGTGGGGACTGTTTGAGAAGGGGAAAAGGAAGAGAAACATGAACCTATGCGGCTAGAATAGTGAGGAATTGTGTTTCATGTAGCAATGCTTCTGCCTTTTTATCAAAACTTATGGGAGCTACCAAATTGTGTTTCTATATCGCCATTTATGTCTAGATGATGAAGGATATAAGTCTTGACTCTAATTTTTCCTCTATATGATGTGTATTGTATTCTAAGGCCAATTAGGAAAAAATATTACTAGATTTTATAATTACATTTTATACTCTCTAAATTTATTTTTGGAGAGTGGCTTAAGTAGGCGAGCTTGTTTTAATTGTGGCTCAAGGCTCCTCGATGTTGGAGTTTCTTGAGAAAAATGGTTTGGATACTATTATGTCTATTCTAAAATATCATGCACTATAATTTCTTCTACTAAACCATTATTGGTTTTTATTATCTAATTTATACATCTCTTCTTCTTCAAGCTCAACTCAAATTATTATTTTCCATCTTAGGTTGTTCATATTGTAACTAGAGGCTAGAAAGTTATGTTTTCCCTCCCAAAGCTTTCTCCAAGTCCCATTAATAAGAAATTATCCATATAAATGCTTTGATTCATCCACCTCCTACTTATATCTCTAGTAGGATTATATTATGTCTTCACTCTAGTTCATATTTCTTAATATCGTCCATATGATGTGTCACATCTTTTTTAAGTTCAAAGATGTAGAGAATTGTAGCTTCCCAATGAGTGATCTTCTTAGCTAGGATATCATATATCTCCACCTTATTAAATTGAGAGAACCATTTGTTGATTGTTTGCTGGTCTTTTAATGTCATAGGTCAAGATAATAATGCAAACTAGACATGTAACTTTCCATGAACACTTATTATTTGATCAACAATACTAAAAGGCCTAGCATTCAATTGAAACTTAGATTTTTTAGATTTAAAAATATTTTTTATGCATCAACAATATCATTATATTTCAGAAAAAATATATGATGAAATAACTCTTAATTCTTCTTATTACGATAAATAGCAAAAAAAAAATCTTGACCTTTTTCTAATTATATATTTTATTTATTATATTTAAATAGTTTTGCAACATCAATACTAAAAAACAATTCATACCAATAGAATTAGTGGATCCACTGAATTCAATGTAGCTAGAATCTGCATCTTTTGAAGGTCATTAGATTTTTTATCCTAAGATTCCCATTGTCAAGAATGAGAGTTCAAAATAGATTATGAAAGGAATCGATTAAGTGCAAATGGTTATCCAAAATGAGAATAATTTTATCTTTTACATCCTCCAAATATAGAACTGGATGGTCACCAAGAACATTTGTAAACTCAAATTTAAATAGTGCCATGAGTAAGGATGAATCCATAATTAATGCTGCCAAAAAATATATCATTAGAAATAATAAGAAACATGTATGGAAGTTAGAAGTGGAAAATGGGGGAAAATATAAGGGATTGTATGTCAAATACAAAAGAATCAACTAAAGGATGAGACATCAAGGTTCAAGTAATTGGCATGACAACTTGGAAAATTTTAAAAAATACAATAGTGAGGTAGGAAACAAGAAGGCATGACAAGATGCCATAAAAATCTTAAAATAGTTTGATTTAGCAAATCACTTAATTTGCAACAAAAAATTAATCATGGTGGAGGTACATCATGTTTGCATATTTTAATGTGGGGCATTTTGATTAATGAGAAAGGCCCATACAAAAATTTTCATGAAAATTAAAGAGTTTCCAAAAGATGTAAGTTGTAAAAAATGTTAGCACTTTTTATAGTTCACAAACCTCTCAAAATACTAAAACTCTCCTTTGTTGATCATTTTAAAAGTTAGAGAAATGTTAAGGTCAATATGCATTTTTAGTGCTTTTATAATTGTCTGAGCCTCTAAATTACCAAAATCCCTTTTTTACACTTTTCACAAGTTAGTGAACCTTCCTTATTAGTTGATATCTTGGTTAGAAAACTTCTCATTTAATTGACAAACAAAAAATATATAAAATAAGGGACGATTTATCTTGTGTTGCCCCAAAATGATGAAGACTTGTTAATATTGCATATTTCTCTTTCTCTAAAGAAAATCATGAGGTACAAGTATGTAAAGATGAAAGCTCTAGAATAGGTTATTATCACCCATCAAAAGCATAAATCATAGAAGAATTTTGTTAGATGCTTTAGTCACCAATGCTCTAATAAACATGTATGTAGATTATAGAACCATAAACCAAGCCATGCATCCAACAAAATTCCTCAAAGAGATGTCATCTCATAGAATTTGATGGTTGTAGGTGTTAGCAATAACTGAGAGAATCAGTGGCCTCAAAAATATTCCAATAACCAACCCTTAAAACTTAGTACCACAATATTATACCTCTAGTTATCTTCAGTCCTATAAGATGAATGCCTCCAGATACTTATATCAAATTACTACTGCTCGGAATGCTTTGTAAAACCTTCTACTATTGATTTACCAAATAGCAGTCTGCTAATTTATCAAAAGACAGTAAATTATTTAGAGTATACCGATCAATCCAGTTAAGTTAAGTGTAATGAAAAACACTAAAGTAATGACTCATAAACACATTGACACATGTATTTTTAACGTGGAAACCCTATTAAGGGAAAAACCACTTGGGATCGGTAACCCAAATTTTTCACTCTTCTGAAGTGAGATCGGTGAAGAGCCAACCCTGTTAAAGGTTACAAACACACTGTTATGTGTGACCTTGTTAGACGATTTAAAATTTTAGTCTGTCACTTGATATCGGGCATCTCTATGCTACCATCTTTGATCAAACACTCACTTGGCCTGTCAATTGGTATCTGGCATCTCATGCTATCTTCATGATCAAAATTTTTGATACTCCTTAGGATGTATCTCAATAGAGAAAGGATCTTTAAATCCCACACAGTTAAGAGACTTTCTGAATCAATGGTTAAACTGAAACAATATGATCTGTTCACATATACAACTTTGCATGCAGATTTTCAGATCTATTGTAATCTCATAAAACTATTCTGATCAATATAACTATATTTATACCTTTGATCCACTTTGATTCTGCTCTATGATGCTGTGCTTTGTTGCTCGGTGTTTGGAAAAAACTTTAGCTCTTTCCTTAGATTGATTGATCAACACTATATAAAGTTGCTCTTCATCAGTTAGACATGATATCACTGTTATTAGGTTCTTGATTTTCTTGAACTTGGCGTGGTCCACAATTCTCACCAATTAGATTTAAAGAAAAACTCCTATTTTATCTCACTAAGAACTTCTTGCCAACTAGAAAAAGATAGATTTAAATCAATTACTTATCTCTAGATTATCTTGTTGATGAAAACAATGATAACTACCACTTAAATCTATATTTAGCTCTGTCAACTAGATATTTTGTAATTTTTGAACTCAAGTTAATTTTGGCGTTTAACTCTTTGATAGCGTCAATCAACACTCTAGTTCTCCTTGGGCTTCTCCGTTGGTTTACACTATGTTTTAGGTTGTCGGGTTTGCTTGTGATTCTGCTCATCAGTAATGCTCGTCGGTGTTCCTGCTCAGGCATCACTGTGACTTGGCTGTCGGTGATCTCTATCCGTCAGTTTTTACTGACTGTGGGTGTTTGTAGTCACATTGTGAATAATTGTCTTTTATGCATTACAGAAAGCACAATCTTTTTCTCTTTGATTCTCTAAAGTCTTTGACACTTTTATTATAACTGATTAGATTATATCAAGTTGACATCAATGACAATACAATCCATTAACTAATTTAATGTCTTGCATTATCCTTCTGCATTTCAGTGATCAACTTAACATCTTCAAACATTCAATCAGTTACATGTCATCAATCTCTCCCTTTGGCATTGATCGAAAAATACTACATTATCATACTATACTATCACTAATACAATATGAAATATACAGTTTCATCAAGCTTTCATAATGTAACTATTACAAATGTCTGCCTCTCGGTAAGCTCAAAAATAGCTTAGATTTGTTTCCTGCAGAGTGGTTGTCTTCAATCTTCAATCCCTTCTCTGGATAGATGTATCATCTAATATCTTTGTTCTGATATGTGCTCTGCCTTGACTTTTCCTCTTCTTGATAATCTCTTTTTCTTTTGACAGCAATCTTTCTCTTTGTCACTTCTCTCCCTTAGATGGATATTTCATATGTAATAAATTTCTCTCCCTTAGAACATTGATTAACTCTTCCTTTCTAATTCTCAGGAACTTCTCTTCATGGATAATGATATAATCTCTCCCTTTATCATATCTCTCCTTTATGTGATATGGAATCATCTCTCCTTTTGATAGTGAGATCATCTCTCCCTTTGCATGATAAAGAAAATCTCCCTGATGATAATTCTCCCTTATGATAATGAGATATTTCTCTCCCTTTTGTATGATAATGAGAACATCTCTCCCTTTGACAATAATGCCAAACAATCATACTTCTCCTTGTTTTATCATCTATATCATGTTCCATCCCTTTGCATAATATATTCCTTGAATTTCCATATCCATCAGTAATACAATGTCCTTGGTTTTCGGTGCAGATATGTACCTTGCAATGTACAGATGTATCTGTTGCTATTCATCTTAGTGTTTGCATCAACCTGACTGATCTTCAGATTTTGTATAGGCTGATGCAACCTCCTAGTCAGATTACTGACCAATAGACAATAGTTGAACCCCTAGTCTCTATCTCAAGTACTCGAATGTATCCTTTAGTAATGGCTTAGTGAATATATCAGCTAACTGTTCCTTTGATTGAACATATTCTAGTGTCACTTCCTTTGCTTTCACTTGTTCTCTTAGATAGTGATACTTGATAGAAATATGCTTAGTCTTAGCATGCATGACTGGATTTTTAGAAATTTTTATTGGGCTGGTATTATCACAATAGATAATTACTGGTTCAAGGATCTTCATATGCATACCTTCCAGTAATGTTTGATCCATGTAATATTGGAGAAATTTGCAACAACAGCCACATATTTTGCTTCTGCATTTGACTGAGAGATGCATCCTTGCTTCTTGCTTATCCATGTGACAAGTCTGTCACCCATGAAGAATACTCCTCCAGTTGTGCTCTTTCGGTCATCAATGTTTCCAGCCCAATCAACATCTGTATAGACTTGTAGCTCAAATTTTCCTTCTCTTTTGTACTATAAGCCATATTCCTCGGTGTTCTTTAGATATCTCAGAATCCTTTTGACAGCAGTCATATGTGATTCTTTGGGATTAGCAGGGAATCTTGCAACTATCCCCACTGCATGTACTATATCTGGTATGGTATGAACAACATACATTAGTTTGCCAATAATTGATCTATATAGGGTCTGATTTACCTCATTTGTCTTGTCTTCTTTTTTTAGCTTGTATCCAATAGCCATAAGTGTTCCAACTAGTTTGGAATCTTCCATCTTGAATATCTTCAGTACTTCCTTGATGTATTTGGACTAAGTGATGTATATGCTTGCATCTTGTTGAAGAATCTGTAGACCAAGAAAGAATTTGATCTCTCCAAACATAGACATTTAAAATTCCTTTCTCATTTCATTAGCAAAGGATTTGGATAACAATTCATTTCCCCCAAAAATGATATCATCAACAAAAATTTTAGCAATCAAAATTTACCATCAGTATCTTCTTTTAAGTACAGATTGTTATTTTCACTTGTTCTAACAAATTTTATGCTAATGAGATATGAGTGAAGTCTTTCATACCAAGCTCTTGGTGCTTGCTTCAATCCATACAAGGCTTTGTGTAGTCTACATACCATTTTTCTCTTGTCTAGATCAACAAACCCTTCTGGTTGTTCAATGTATACCTCTTCTTCTAATAATCCATTTAGGAATGTAGATTTGACATCCATTTAGTATACCTTGAATCCTTTAAATGCAACATAAGCAACTAAGATTCTAACTCTTTCTAGTCTAGTAATGGGTGTAAAGGTTTCTCCATAATCAATGCCTTATTCTTGTGCATATCCCTTGCATACTAATCTTGTTTTGTTTCTAGTGACTTCTCCATTCTCATTTAGCTTATTTTTGAATATCCATTTGGTACCAATGGCATTCTTGTCATCTGGTCTCGGTACTAGTGTTCATGTATTGTTCTTCTCACTCTATTCTATTTTCTCATTCATAGCACTGGCCCATTCTTCATTCTCAAGTGCATTGTTAACATATTTAGGCTCAAAATCACAAAGTAAACATCTGGTGTTAAGTGACTTACTTCTTGTTCTTGTTCCATCTTTATTGTCTACTATGATTTGATTCTATAGATGATGTCTTCTGACATACTTGGCAAGTTTCGGTTCAGCTCTATGTTCATCATTCTTATTATCTTCTTCACCTTTATTTTCATCTCCATTGTTCAGAACATCATCTTGAGTATTATCCTGATCATCGGTAATTGTAGCCTGATGCTCGGGTGCAGTGTTCTGATGCTCGGGAGTGACACATTGTTTCTCGGGTAGAGTGTCAGGTTCTGTATAAACAAACCTATTGTAGTCCTCTGGTTCCTTTTTGCTTTCCTTATCATTCTTTTCTGCAAATTCATCTATTTTCACATTTACACTTTCAATGATTTTGTTAGATGACTTTTTAAGACATTTATAAGCCTTGCTTTTGGTTGAATACCCTAGGAAGATACCTTCTTCACTTTTGTAGTCAAGTTTTCTATTTCTATCATCCTTCAATATATAACATTGACTACCAAAGATTTTGAAGTAACTTACATTGGGTGTATGACCATACCAAAGCTCAGAGGGTGTCTTCTTTGTGTCCTTCTTCAATTGTACTCTGTTTAGTGTATAGACAGCAGTACTGACAACTTCCCTCCAAAAAGTTTGAATGATGCTTTCTCAATTATCAATGTTCTTGCACAGTCAATAATTGATCTGTTTCTCCTCTCAGCAATTCCATTCTATTGTGGTGTTCAAGGTGCAGAAACCCGTCTTTTAATTCCATGCTCATTGCAATAGTAAGTGAATTCTTTTGAAGTAAATTCCCCTCCTCTATATGACCTTATGAATTTCAACTTCTTTTCACTTTATTTTTCTATCACTGTTTTATACCATTTAAACATTTTAAATGCTTCTGATTTATCTTTTAAAAACATGACTGTCATCATTCTAAAAAAATCATCAACAAAGAGAATAAAATACCTATCTCCATAGTAGCTCTTTGTTCTCATGGGTCCACATAGATTTGTATGGACTAATTCTAGAATTGCAGTTGATGTATGGGTTTTACTCTTGAAACTAGACTTTGTCATCTTACCTTTTTTATAATTCTTGCATGTATGATATGCTCGGGCTTAGTCATTGTCGGTAAGCCTCTGACATTCCTTTTGTTTCTTATCTTTATCATGTTGTCAAATTTCACATGACACAGTATTTTGTGCCACAACCATATGTCTTCATTTCTAGCCATCAAACAAGTGGTGTTAGTGTCATCAAGATAGAAAAGGTTACCTTTTGTCTACTCATCGGTGCAAATCAATATTCTTGATTCATTGTAGATCTTTGCCTTCTTATTTTCAAATTCTAATCTGTGAACTGAATTATTCCACTGAGAAACACTTAACAAATTATAATTCAGTCCTTTAACCCAGTAAGCATTTTCACATTTAATCAGGTTATTCAACATTATGGTTCCTTTACCTTCAACTAGACAAGGTGTATCATTTCTCATTCTCACTAAACCACCATTATAGTATTCAAAAGTCTCAAACTTTTATTTGTCACCAATCATATGATGAGTGCAGCCACTATCTATGATCCAGACATCATTTTTACTAACTTTAGACATGAGTGCAGTTTCTGCATACCTTTCTTCATCTTCATTTGAATCATCCTTCATGGCTACAAATATCATCTCGATGTCTTCTTCTGATTTGGTGTTGGTGTCATCAGCTCTATTCTTAGATAGGTAACAAGCTTTCTTCCCTTTGTCCTTGTAGTCTCAGGTATCTCTCTTGTCGAATTATCGATTGCTTCGGTAATCTCTATTATCACCTTTATCAAACTTCTTCTCATATGATCTGTCATTTCCTCTGTCATCTTTTCAACGGTTTGGGATCTTGCAGAAAAGTGTCCAACCTCTTTACAATTGAAACATACAAATGGTAATTTACCTTTGTATCTACCTTTGCCTCTCTGCAATCTTCTTTCCGTAAGTGCTTCAATCTCATCAAGTCCTTGATCCCCATTATCACTGTCACTATCATTTCTAACATGTCTATGACTTGAGTTACTTATCTTTAGAGAATATTCAAATGCAGATTCTATAGATGGTAAGACACTATTGTCAAATTTATTCATCTAAAATGAAATTAGTCTACCAATCAGACTATCTAGAGTAACTGTATTGTTTGCATCTGCTCTCATTTCTTGAATAGCAAAAATTCTAATAGCATAAACAGGCAATAAGGTTCTTAAGATTTTGCTTACCACTGTCTCCTCTTCAAGTACACCTCCAACTCTTGGGGTAGCATTTACTACCTCTTTGATTCTGCAGCTATACTGAGTAATGTTTTCTCCTTCTTTCATCCTTAGGTCATCAAACCTCCCTCTTAGGCTTTCTGCCTTTGATCAAAGTACATTGGCATTTTCTCCATGTACAAGCTTCAACTTATCCCACATTTTCTTTGCAGAGGTGCAAGGTTTGACATCTTCAAACTCAGCATCGGAGAGTGATGATGCAAGTTCTATCATCATGCAGTTATGCTCATGCTTGACTCTTAATTGCTCAAGAGTGTGAGGTCCTATAGGAAACACATATTCAGTATCTAAGTATTGAACAATATCATTTCCAATACCTGATAGGTGGAGTCTTATTCTGCTTTTCCATGATGCAAAGTTGTCTTTATTCAACTTGGGCACATCTCGTCTGTTCATCTTGTGATCTTTTGCTTGAGCTATTAAACTCCCTTTCTAAGCACACAAGTTTTGATACCAATTGTTAGTAATAACTGAGGTGGGGGGGTGAATCACTAGTCTCAAAAATATTCTAATAATCAACCCTTAAAACTTAGTACCACAATATTATACCTCTAGTTATCTTCAGTCCTATAAGATGAATGCCTCCAAATATTTATATCAAATTACTACTGCTCAGAATGCTTTGTAAAACCTTCTACTGTAGATTTACCGAATAGCAGTCTGCTAATTTACCTAAAGACAGTAAATTATCTAGAGTATACCGATCAATTCAGTTAAGCTAAGTGTAATGCAAAACACTAATGTAATGACTCATAAACACATTGACACATGAATTTTTAACGTGGAAACCCTGTTAAGGGAAAAACCACTTGGGACTGGTAACCCAAAATTTTCACTCTTCTGAAGTGAGCTTGGTAAAGAGCCAACCCTATTAAAGGTTACAAACACACTCTTAGGTGTGACCTTGTTAGAGGATTTGAAAGTTTAGTCTGTCACTTGATATCGGGCATCTCTATGCTACCATCTTTGATCAAACACTCACTTGGCTTGTCATTTAGTATCTGGCATCTCATGCTATCTTCATGATCAAACTTTTTGATACTCATTGGGATGTGTCATCAATATAGAAAGGATCTTTAAATCCCGCTCGGTTAAGAGACTTTTTGAATCAATGGTTAAACTGAAACAATATGATATGTTCACATATACAACTTATACTTGCAGATTTTTAGATCTATTGTAATCTCATAAAACTTTTCTGATCAATATAACTATGTTTATACCTTTGCTCCACTTTGATTCTGCTCGGTGATGTTGTGCTCTGTTGCTCGATGTCCGCAGAAAACTTTAGCTCTTTCCTTAGCTTGATTGATCAGCATTGTATGAAGTTGCTCTTCATCAGTTTCTCTTCAGCATCCTCTTTTCATTCATTCACCCACACCAATTCGTAATGAATTGAGTTGTCTCTTTATAGACATGATATCACCGTTATTAGGTTCTTGATTTTCTTGAACTTGGCGTGATCCACAATTCTCGCCAATTAGATTTAAAGCAAAACTCATGTCTTACCTCACTCAAATCTTCTTGCCAACTGGACAAAAACAACTTTAAATCAATTACTTATGTCTGGCTTATCTTGTCGATGAAAAAAATGATAACTACCTGTTAACTCTATATTTAGCTCTGTCAGCTATATATTTTGTCGTTTCTGAACTCAAGTTAATTTCAGTGTTTATCTCTTTGATAGCATCGGTCAACACTCTAGTTCTCCTCGAGCTTCTCCGTTGGTTTACACTATGTTTTAGGTTGTCGGGTTTGCTTGTGATTCTTCTCGTCGGTGTTCTTGCTCCGGCATCACTGTGACTTGGCTGTCGGTGATCTCTATCCGTCAGGTTTCACTGACCATCGGTGTTTGTAGTCACATTGTGAATACTTGTCTTTTAAGCATTACAGAAATCACAATCTTTTTCTCTTTGATTCTCTGAAGTCTTTGACACTTTGATTATAACCGATTAGATTATATCAAGTTGACATCAATGACAATACAATCTATTAACTGATTTAATGTCTTGCATTATCCTTCTGCATTTCGGTGATCTACTTAACATCTTCAAACATTCAATCGGTTACATGTCATCAGTAGGATACAGTTCGTTAGATTGTGGCTTTTGGCTTTGGTTTTACAATATGCAAAAAAATGTATTTAGCAATGCTTCTTTTTTTTACTTGACAAGTGTAAAGTTATATTCTATGATCAATGTTAGCACTAACGTGATAAACATGTATACATATTATGGGCGTGAAGTCAAAAGGCTACACAATCATAGAAAATAATATATAAAGACTTCACATGTTATTTTTCATGAAGATTAAAATGATTAATGATGCTAATATCATTGGCTTGGGAGGTTTTGGTATGGTCAATAAATTGGTCATGGATGACAATAAAGCATTTATAGAATTAAAATTTTAATATAAAAATCTTAAACTAATATTACAAACAACAACAAAAATCGTTTAAGTTATAATTGTTCATATTTACTCATATAATTTCTCACTAGATCATAATTTCGCAGCCATGATAGAAATACAAATATAATTTTACAACAAAATAAAAGTCTTATATCTTTATCAACCTTGCAAAACAATTTGAACATAAGTTGCCATAGATATAATTCAATTGACCTACTAACTCGAAGGGGCAACTTACTGCTTTAATTCTCCATCTTATAAACACCATTTTTTTTTATGTCTAGAAAACCGAAAAGATTGTTTTGAAACAAATCCTCAGTTCCTCTAGGACATGTGAGAATTTCTTGTTTTTATTCTCAGGGTTCCTTTTTCCGCTAATTAGGAACCATTTGTTTCATAAGTTGATGCCCCTTATACACAATGAACAATTCAAATCTGGATAAATGAATGTAGCCAATTTTATGATTAGTATTCATTCTGTACTAAAACAAACAAATTGTGCAAATAATACTTGATCTCTATCAATTGGATAAGTCTTTTTTATTATTTTGATTGAAGATATAAAAATTTAACTTGAATATTTTTGAATTAAGCTATTTATGTCTTTTTTTCATACATTTCAGATCATACTTTATAAACCATCATCAGAATAAACAAACAAGAAAAGAGAATTTCTTTTCTGTGAACTCTTAAGCATAAAGACACCGCAATGTTTCCAAACCAATCAGGTGGACAAGAGCCTGAGAAGACGACTTACTGAATAGGTAATTGTACTGATGGTTCCAGCTAAAGATACTGTGGGGGCTGTAACTAGGAAATAGGTGGCCAAAGCACACTTGAATTGTCTCATCCTTCCACTTTATGTGCTGCATTTCACTCTGTATTTGGTACTTCAAAGCTGTATTACTCTTACAACTTCTAACAGAGAATATGTAGATTATGCATACCAAGCCAATACCAATATCCATCCTATTTCAGTGTCTGTTTTAAATAACTTTAAATCAAGATTTTGGATTCCATTTTGCTTGTTGAGTAGAGTTTGTTAATTCAAAAGCACTGATTCAAGTAACTGCATTGCTGGCTTTTTTGTCCTTCAATTATTTTAAGCCAAAATGCCAAAATGCAAACAAATTGTCAAAGAGCCAAATTAAAGTTCAGTACTAAATTTGTGTCCCTTGTGAATATTAAGCCTTGATTACTTTTGTTCCATAGCACATTCCAGTTCAGTAGAAATATGGATCCACTGCTCGGTATCCTTATGCATTGCCCAAGTACTAGCAGTAAAAGTAGCACTGTTTTTAGTTCTGTGAACAATATCTACTTTAACACTTTTCATTCTTACCCAAATATTTCATAAACTTCAAACAGAGCAAGATACAGAGTAACCTATTACAGATTCAAGGACTGTTGTGTAGCAGTCAACACACATAATCAAAGTTATAATGCATTGCGATCCATGCAAAATGTTTTTAATGCAAAGCTTTATTACCACATTAAAACTTACTCCGAATTCATTGTGCAGCCCAATTGTCATTTGTTCATACAATAAGTGGGATTTCACATAATTAATATGGTCAAGAAGCAGCGAGATAGATTTACAGAGCTCAGATACATACTATCCTTTTCTCGAGCTCTTGTGTGATAGGTAAACCAAACAATTACTGTTAGAGAATATACAGAACCCAAAGCCTGACTTCAGCTGCTTACATTGAAATTCAGATTCCATTACTCATAACCAACATCTGAATTCCCAGTTAATTTCATATAGGACCAATATCAAAAAATGCAGGGAGCATGGCAAATGCTTAAATCAGCATAAAATATCGCCAGTAATGATTCAGCTACCATGATCTAGCCTGAAAAAATAAAGAAGTTTATCTGGTTAGTAACCCTACCTTCTAACATTGAGCCCCCTAACCTTCTAATAAATTAGGGCATTTTTTTGTAACTTTCTTCCATGGCTGCAAGACAGATTCTGAATATTTGGAGGGCAGTGTTGGTAACCACCCTCCCCTGGACCGAGTACGAAGCATTGCCCTTGAATCTATATCAACACCTTTTGAAATGCGCTTGCAATTATTCCCAGTATCCAAGGGCTCTCCGTCCAAAAACACTTTACTGGAAGCCTCGAGACAATCATTTGCCCGAAATTGTTGATTTTGCAAACTAGGTCTCCCCAAATGGTTCATATCCTCTATAAAATTTTCAGGTAAAACAGATATCAAATCCTTTGCTTTGGCCAGTTGGTCCACAATTATGTGCAGTCTCTGACCTTCTATCTGCTGAATGGCATCTACAAGCATGTGGAGAGATCCACCCACATAAACTTTCTCCTCGTTCATTAAATTTTCAGTTCCGGATCTCTTCAAATGAATTGCTTCTTTGATTCCAGAAATACGAGTATTTGTTTTATAAGATTGAACATCTGCGTTCGGTTGCAGAGACGCAGGGCTCATCTGCCCAGATCATAGAAGTTGAAATTGGGATTGAGAAAGAAAAATGACAAAAAAAAGAATTCGGAGGGTAAAATCAAAATAGTCGGACAGAGTTAGAGGAATAAGGGTCGTACCTTAAGCAGCTTGATCTTTTTATTTCCAGTTGGGGTTCCATTGCAACCAGTTCTTGCTTCATCGGCATTGCCAATAATAAATTCATCTCCTTCACTGGCTTTAAATTCTTTCTTTCTTTTTCCAAGTTGAAATCTGATCATATTTGGGAATGATGAATACTCGTTGTTGATGCTGCCGCTCATGACGCCTCTGCTCTCAGAAGAAGTCATCTTATACGAATTAATTCGAGCAGAAAAATAAAGTGAATTTGGTGTGGATTTCTGGTTCTGTAGAATTCGAGTCTCTGTTGAATAGAAATGATTGAAAGATTAAGCTCAGTGAAAACAAAGGGCAATGTACAGAAGCTGCAGATAAAAAGAACAAAAACGCATAAATAAGCTCTAGTATTCTCGAATGTAATCCCTTAATTCCGGTATATCGAGCATATCGGCCGTAATTCCGGTATATCGATTTCCGAATATGGTCTGCCATGTTTGTGTGCAACATCATAAGATGGAATTGGAATTTCGGAATTCCAATTTTGCCCAAAAAATGAGCATTCGGTCTTCCACTAAAAAAGGTGGAATTGGAATTTGACCCTCTTATTCCACTTTGGTATTCCAATTTTAAAACTATCGGGTCCGCATCCGCGTGCAAAGTAGTTTTTTTTACGTCCGCGTGCAAAGTAGATGAATGTCATTGTAAAGGATAACAAGCTGTAATAAAATACAGTGGAACTCCTCTTCATGGTGATATCGTTCTGTCCTACAGAATGGAGTAGTACTTGGCAATTTATCCATAGGATCCGCGCATTTTAAATAAGCTTGGAAGAAAACCCAACTCTGACGTGATTGACTTCCCTTGGAGCTCTTAGCTTCTCTTCTTTTGTACTGAAATAACTCTCTTTTCAAAAACACCATCATTTTATGTATTGTCTTTGCATCAAGATTGTCACCGTTGCCTGAAAGACCATTTTTCCGTTCCAGAATCTTCTTAGTCATCTTCCGGGTGAACCAAACAGGTCATCCCATATATTTGAGAATTTGATCTTCCAGAATTTCATTTTGAGAATTTGATCTTCCAGAATTGACTATATCTGGCATTTGGTATTCCGTGGTCCAAACGGGCCCTTATTTTTTGCCGAGTCATTAATTAGGAATTTATTAGTGATTGCATGTTTTGATATCATAATGAAGGTTCTTAAATTATTTTGTAGGGTTTAATCGTTGAAGAGACGAAGAAGTTAATTATGCATGTATTCAATGTTTATAGAGTTTAAATTTAGAAAGAATGAGATTGGATTTTATTTCAGGTAAATTTAGCATAGGGAAGGGGTTCAATTATCGTCTATGTTCTAATGACTTTCATTTTTTGTTTTTAAATCTTTATTTATTAATTTTAAAGAAATCAAAAGTTGTTTATTTATATTGGAGTAATTAAAATGTGTCGATTTTAATTGGAGGAGTTGTGCAACGTTATTGATACCTATAGTGCATGGTTGCTCAAGCATTTATGTATTAGTGTTGGTAAAAAAAGTTATTATATCAAAATGTATTGGTTCTTAGAGGAATATGTATTGGATTAGTTGTGAAATTTTTTGAGGTGATTATAGTGCAAAGTTATGGGGACATCTTTAAGTAGGTATTAGGCAACACTTTGAAATGATCAGTTTTTGACCCTTGTATGCATAACAGATCCCATAATGTTCATTATTTTTACCTAGAAGCCAGAACTATAGCTATAAGTAGCTAAGTCGCATATAAAGACAATATACAAAAAATCATTGAAATTTGATATATCGTTTAAGATATTTATGTGCATGAAGTTAGTTATAAGAGCTACTAGTGCTCTTCCTACACTCTTAGGCTTTGGGCCTTAACTAAATGAGATTAATTATTTAAGAGCCAAGAAGAACAATTAGTCATGCTCTAAGGAAATTCAACAAAATGGATACCCATTATATTTAGATTCATACCTTAAGAAGTTTTATTATTCAAAAGTCAATTATTTTTGCACCTGATACCTATAAGGCCCAACACAATAAGTGATGAGTGTGAGACCATGACCCAAAAAAATATAGTGAAATATAAATCCTTAAGCCCTGAATAGTAGCTGAAGGAGATTGATTACTTTAGAGCCAAGGATGTTGATCTTAATCATATATCTAATACTTATGGGTCACTTAAATTTTATCACAATGTCAATGTTAGGAAATAATGCTTCAAACCTGGTTATTTAATCCATTTCCTACATAACCTATGAGAGTCAAGCATGCATACAAGTTTATAAAGTGACCATTATGCATATATCAAATAGATAAGACACAAGGTAACACACAATATTGTTGCAAAATTGAATAGAATGAGTTATCTGAGTAATTGAGGAGTTGGAATGATTGAGTTAGTGTGGTTGTCATTGATGTCAACTTATTGGTGGTGTTGTTGTTGTTGTTGTTGTCATTGGTGACTGCTTTCTATAAAACTTGTGTTAATTATATTGCTTCGCATACTATGTATGATGAGAATCTATTGTTGAGATTTTGGTAAGTTATTGAAGGTTATTTGAAGATGTTTATTTTAAGTTTTTGTGGTTTAGAACAAAGTAGAATGGAATTGGCACTTGTTTGTGTGTAGTTGTGATTGACAGTGGTATTTGCATGAAATGCATGCTTCACATGACAACTTGTGACAGTGCATTTCTAGAAATGTGTCATTAATGTCCTTAGCTTCATTCATTTTAGTTGGCACAATATTTTTGGCTTCAGAGACTTGGTTTCAAAGTTTGACGATGTTTCTACTCTAGGTTTGGTCAACCTCGGGTGTTTACACTTCAATTATTTGTCTCGATGAATGCAAGAGGAAATGTAACATTTATGATGATATTTTTGGTCCTAGCTATGGCATGTTGTGGTCAACTTCTCATTCCTCTCCACTACAAGAATGTTTAGTGCCAACTTAATTCATATTATATTCAACTACTTGTTTGGACGACAATGGGAAACACTGCAAATAAAGGATTGGTATAAATAAAGATAAACTATGATAGTGTGGTGTGTGACATTCATGTATACTTATGTGGATTCTGTACAAGTGTGTACTTATGTGAAGAGGATGTATGAAAGAGGATTGGTCTCCCTACATGTCTAAGATAATGTGAAATGGATTGAGGATAGTGTTGGCCATCAGAAGCAGTGAACATAAGATCAATGGCCGATTTGTTATTGTGCATCAGTAGTGGAGCTATGTTCTGTTATCCTTCTTCTTATGGCCAGTGAGCCCTCTGATAGCGAGCTTTCTTCCGATAGTGAGCCCTTTGGCTGTGATCCTTTCTATATAAAAATCACCTTAACCAGTGTCACCCTAATATGTGTTCTTATATTCGAGAATAATCTTCTTTGTGGTTTCTCCCTTAGCAGACTTTTCCACGTAAATTTGGTGTTTTATGCATCTTTCTACAATCAAGAATTAAAGTGTGGTTGGTAAAACTGATTAAATTTTTAAGAAGGTTTAAAAGTTAGTGAACAATTGATTCACCCCCCTCTTAGTTGTCTTGCATATTCAAAAATTTATATTAGAGTTGTGGTTCCTTGGAGAAGAACTTAACCACTTAGGAGAACCTAATGGCGCACAAACTCACACTCCCTACTTTTGATGGATCTAACTATGAATATTAGAAAGTGCAGATGCAAGGATATTTGGTTTCTCTCTATTACAAGACCTGGAAGGTTGTAGAAACTCAATATGTAAAACCAAAAAATGGACCGAATACTCCATATGAGATTGAAGCTTATGAAAACAATATTGAAAGGGCAAGGAAAGAAATCTTTAGCACCCTAACTAAAACTGAATTGACAAAAGTTGTATCTTTGGATATTTCTTATGATATTTGGGAAAAGTTGAAATGTGCCTATGAAGGAAATGATATGGTCAAACAAGCTAAGATGTAGAATGTGAAGGTTAAGTATGAAGGTCTATAGATGGAAGAAGAAGATATTATAACTACCTACTTGTCGAAAATGGATGATGTGGTAAATGGGATTAGAGGTCTTGGTGACACTCTAGAAGAAAATGATGTGGTACAAAAGTGCTCATAACCCTTACCAAAGAATATAACTCTAAAGTCTATTCTATTAAGGAAACTCAAAATTTGAATAAGTATTCTAAAGAGATAATGTATGAATCTTTTCTTATTTTGAGATGAGATAATTTTGCACTACCAACACAAGAACATAAACTACTTTCAAGGATACTAAACCTACAAAGGAAGATGAATTTGAAAAGGAAGATAATGATGAGATTGAGGAAAATATTATAAGAAGAATGATGAAGGGAACTTGGAAACATATAGGTAAGTAACCTTTTAAATGTTTTCACTATGGGAAAATAGGTCATTATGCTTCTAAGTGTCCTTATAGAATTGCAGAACAAAAGAACAAATCAATTTCAATAGGAAAACTTATTCTGTCAGAGAAGATGCTAGCATTTCTAATGATTAATATAATTATGAAAAATATTATCAATGCCTATTTTTAGCAATAAAATAAGAACCTCATCGTATTATTTCTATTTTTTTTTCAAAAGTAGAAACTAAGGTTATAGATATAGTGAATTCCACTTTACATGTAAGAAGAAACAAAGATGAATAGCTCATTGATAGTGGATGTTCTAATCATATGATTGGTGATAAAGTAAGTTTTTGAAACTTGAAAAATATGATGGAGGATGCATCACATTTGGTGGTGACCAAGGAGATAGAATAGTTGGAATTGGTTTTATATGTTTTAATGGCAAGGACAATACTAATAATGTTCATTGTGTTTGTAGACACCTAAATCTGATTAACACATCTAATCAAATTTAGTGCCTTCTAGGACATTGTCAACTAAGTAATCAGTCATTACCTAATTGATCTATGGTATCCCCTAGCCTGATTAATTCATTTAATTGGCTATAGTCTAATTAATTATTAAATGGAAACATATGGCCTAATAGTTAATTAAAACCCATTTCCCCTATTAGATTGAATGAATGTATTTATTCATTTAATTTAATTCATATTATCCTCTTTTCCTACACTTATGATTTAAATAGTTAAATCTATTCTATTTAAGCACATGGCTTCATAACCTTAACCCCTAACCTAACCAATCCCAACCACCTAACCCTGAGTTCAAACCCATACCAAACCCTTCACACATGTTAATCCTTCCTTATTAGCTAATTAAACCTAATAAGTTAATTAACCCCTCCACTCATTCTCTCTCCTCCCATCTCCATCTTCATAATCGCCTATCTTAAACCCTAACACTAATCCTAATCTCTCCCTAAGCTTTTCACATTCCTAATCCTTGGATTAGAAATTCAACTCTACCCCAAAGTCAAACTTCTCTAGCCCTCTTAACCCTAACCCTAATCCTAAACTCTCCCTAAGTTTGTCACATTCCTAATCCTTGGATTAGGAATTCAACCCCTTCCCCAAATTCAAACTTCTCAAGCTCTATCTTATCCCCTCACCCATGCCTCGTTAAGACCCTCATTAATGCTTCTTACACGCCTCATTAATGCTTCTTACAACCCTCATTACACACCTTATCCCCAAAGTCTTTTCTTATCCCTTTGCACATGGACCAAGATGGTCACATTCCTCATCCACTCTCCTTGTGACACTTGTCACAATGAGAGGCACTTAAAGAAGCACAATCCTTGTGCTCTCTTCTAGGTGCATCTGAGCCCGTCTTCAGGTTTGTATCCTGACCACTCATTTTGAGTCCATTTTCCTATATAAAGACCCTCATTCTTTCACAAATGAATCCACCTTCCATGTAGAACTTTATAATGCTTCTTTGAGAGAAAATCATAAATCAATCCTTTCATGTAGAGTTATAATGCTGCTTGTTAGAATACTTTAGGGATAACTGAGAGGGGGGCAGTGAATCAGTTATCAACAACTTTAAATCTTTTGTACTTATTAATCCAGATTGATATAAATTAAATGCACATTTAGATAACACATTACACAACACATCAATTTGGTTACGGGGAAACCAAATGGTAAAAACCCCGGTGGGAATTAGTACCCACAAAGAACTATACTATTTATAGTAATCCCTATTAAAAGATCTTTCAAACCTGTTAGGAGTTGTTCATTACAATTCAGTAGTATAGTGACATGGTTAAGGGTCTGACCATGTTAGGAGTCTTTTACAATAACCCTGTTAGGGGTGGTGGACTCACTGTCCAAGTGGTGAAGGCTACAACCTTCTGGTTATTTGATCCACACTGTATCAACAAGGTGAACTGTTGTTTGTGACACTGCTTGTCTGATCAGTTCCTTTTGTGCCCTGATGCTTTAACCTCTTGTAAAGAACTACAAAAATCTTCTCTGTGTTCTGAAAGCTTCTACTTCAATATCTATATTATCAACATATGATAAATATAGCTCTGCTGCTTTAACACTCTGCTCTACTTTTCTTATCTCTGGCTTTCGCAACTCTTCTTATC
>MU224437.1:2737381-2752325 GCA_018584345.1 Thuja plicata
ATTATTCATTATATGTCTTTCTTGTTTTAAGAAAAGAAATTAAGTGTCTTATGAAATTACATTACTCTATTAATAAGGAAAGTAATTAATCAAAGTAAATGTTGGAATAAATAATGAAGAGTTACCTTAAGCATGAAATAAAACATAAAGTAACTAGGGAGGTAATTTAACTAAAGTGTTCTTGGGAAACTACCTATGCATTAAATTTATCTAAAAGACTATTATGTCCAAACTATTAACCAATAAATAGTTACAGATGGTTGCATCGGTTGAACTCCCCGAGCAACCAATCCAACAACGTATTTATATTAAGGGAATATAGTAAGTAGGAGTTCGGAAGAGGACAAAGGAAAATTATACTTAGAGAAATTCATACATATCTGGAAACTATTAGTAAGATAGAGGGAAACATTGGGAGAGCATCCAACTAGTTAAAAGGCTGGAGAAGCATAGGCTTGGGAGGATAGGATCAGATTACGTCAAAGGTCTCCGCAAGACTCCAGGTAGGCTCTACCTGGAAAAGAGCATCCTGTCTATTTAATTACTATGATTGTTTATTGTTTTCTGTTGTTATATGAATAATGTAATTCCTTTGTGTGTATTTAAATGTTTATGCTTTCTCATAAGAATGCAATAATGAAGTATGCTTGATAGTGAAATTGGTTTATGAGTTGCTGTATATTGTACTTCTATGTGTATTTCCTTCTTATAATGTATTTTCTTTCTGATAGAACCTCATTCTATAGACGATATGTAGATAATCTTCTCACTTAGAACTTTGTCTTGGGTGGTCACCTTTTTGCACCTTGCACATCTGGGCAGAAACTTAATAGATTTTCCATAAGGGTAGACGGGTTTGAGGGATACTTTAGAAGGAGAACTGAGGATTACCAAATGGGTATCTCTCTGATTCTGCCTTCTGGGTCTCCATCTTATTTAGTTTTACCCGGAAGGTGGAATTTGAAGGTTGCTGTTCGGAGGATGCACAAGTCCTAACCACCTGCGCAGAACTGGGTACCACCTACGCAGGATGCGTGACCACCTACGCAGGAAGCACCACCTACGCAGGTTAGGTCACCACCTGCGTAGCTTAGAGACCCACCTATGCAACTTAGGGTTCCATCTACGTAGGACTCTTCCAGTTGATGTTTTAGGGTTCCCGAAAGGGTTTAGGGTTTAGTTTTGACCTAGGGTTGGCTCTAGAGGTTGTACATACTTGCAGAATACCCTATTTGTGCATGTTGTTATGTTTTTGATCATTTATAAGCTTGTTATAAGATTTGGAACCTTGATTAGGGTTAGGGTTGTTTCATGTACCCTAGGAACCTTGTGTGACCTTCTTTATGTTCCAGGTGGATGTTATGAACTCTTGTATACTCTTTCTGCTTATCCTTATGTACTTTGATGAGTTTGATAGAGGTAGGAAATCTAGGAACACTAGGTGAGTGGCTCACAGTGTGGGGTCGGGGCCCTAAGTGGCTAGTACTAGGGTAACCCACTGTGGAGTTGATTAATCCAGTGATAACAATAATAATTTATGGGAAGGGAATTAAACATTAATAAGATAAGCCTCGCCCATGCCGGTAGTGCTAGTAAAGGCTACAGATGGGAGTGGGAGAAGGTGCTATTGCGGTAGCACAATCGGACAATCTCGTCCCTATGAGAGATGTTCGGTTCCGCATGTGCCTACTTGGGGGCCGGGGCCCAGAGTGGTTGACCAGGGTAACCCAAGGGGTGAGGGCTATGCGATGACACTCACCTAGTGTGTCTTAGAGTTTCTACCGATGTGTCTTAAATGTAATGATGGTTTATTTCTAAATAGCATGCAATAGTTATTAGGAAAACTCTTTACTTTATGCACATTTCTTTTAAAAGTTTGAAAAGAAAAGAATCATGATATGTTAGAAGTTAAATGATTTAGAAAAACAAAAATTATGTAACGAATATGTTAGAGACTATCTTATAATGAAAGTTATGGTTAAGTCTTGTTCGTTGGGGAACCTAGGGAGAATCTGTAATCAAAATGTGTAACTTTAGAACTTTAGAAATTTTTGTAATACTGCATTGAAATCTATACTTTTCACCAATTATATTAATCTTTTTTCAGAAAAGGCCTAGTAGTTTAGAAACTACATTAAATTTCCTATAGATTCTATTCTTACAACTTTTTCGTATTAGGTTGATAGCTAGTTCAAATTTTCACGTCAAATTGACTAACCCTGATTTGCTAATTTTTCATTGCCACTTTAGGGCATAGTTTGGCCCCTCATGATCTTGCACATACCCCTATCGCACCACCATTACTCCATCACCTTGGTCCACTCACATTCATCTACGGTGGTCCACTTAAAACAGAAGAAATCAATTACATATCCACCATTTGCCATCCACCTGAAAATGGAATCACATCTTGTTCCTTCACTGAAAAGTATCCTACCTTGACTCAAATGCTAAAAAAATGGAATTATCAAGGTAAAGGCGCATGCATAAATGAGAAAGGTACTCTTGAGCCCATTCAGGTTAAAAGACATCCAAAATCTTGTGGTATTGGCTATACACCTCAGGATCCTTCATCCAAAATTGTTGGTACAACTAATGCAAAGTTCAAGAGTGCTTTCAAACCCTCTATCACATCTTCCTATCATCCCTCTAAAGCATATAACGCCATCCCCCCTCCTCCATCCTTGCAACCCAAGACAACCTACCACATTCATGGTATCACATTCCACTTTATGTGGTGACTCCCCCTTTAGTGCACTTATCACTTGATCACCTTCGACCTTTAGTGGATGTGTTGCACATACTTAATTTCACTTTGGAGGTAGTCAACAATTAGTGAACATGTGCCACTTTCACTTTTCTACTTTATGTAGGTGATAAGTTAAGTTGCCTCTTGATTATCTTATCATAAGATTATGACACTTGTCATTATCTTACACCTTCCTATGTCTCGCCTTGGTCTATTTAACCAAGGGCTCTCCTTTGTAATATTAATTCAAGCTATTGTATTGCATTCTTTGTGATAATATAGTTTGTTCTTGTCAAATTCATTCTCTCTTGTTATTGTGCTTTCCATTAGGCCCCTAGATCTTAGGTGGCTATCTTCATAGCCAAATTTTACAATTATTCATATTTTTTAGTATGATTTCTCACTAGATCATAATTTCCCATATGTGATAAGAATACAAACTTAATTTTGCAACAAAATAAAAGTTTTATATATTTGTTAATCTTCCAAAATAAATTTGAACACACGTTATTTTATACAAATTCCAAATATAATGTATAAACCATATATATATATAACTCTCTCCTAGGTGGAAGGGGCAACTTACTAGTTTAATTCACCATCTTATAAATACCCTCTTTTTAATATCTAGAAAACCAAAAGATTATTTTAAAACAGATCTTTGGTTCCTCTAGAGACACGGTATTGAATGGCAGCGATTAAATATAATATTATAGCCTTCTTATTGTACTACAATTCATTAAAAGTCAAAAGTGACAAAATAATATGTTTCTTAATCAGTTTATTTATTTGGAGAAAGTTTACTGCAAACAAAAACTGATAAGATGGAAACAGAATTAAGCAACTACACGAATCAAATGTTGTCCTGTGCAAGATTTATTTGCATGTTTGGCCTCTTTCGATAGCTTGGATAACTAAGAAACAGATAATGTTGTTTCCCGGTGCGTTGTGAGGATTTGGGTAATAATATCAGTCACTTTCATCTCAACATCCTGGGGAAGCATTTCTTGATTTTATTCTCAGGGTTTTTTTCCCTATAATTAGGAACCATTTGCTTCATATTTAATTCCCTTAGTACACAATGAACTCTCCGATTGAGATCTGGATATATGAATGAAGTCAATTCTATGATTAGTATTCAGTTATACCAAAACAAATTGTACAAATAAAATTTGTATCTCTATCAATTAGATAAGCCTTTTCTATTATCTTAATCAAAGACACATAAAAAATTTACAGATAATAATATTAGCTTGAATATTTCTGGATTAGGCTATTTATGATTTTTTATTCATCAGCATTTTGGGTCACACTTCATGATTCATCATATAGATACGAAGTCAGTCTATACCAAAACAGATTGTGCATATATATTTCTATCAACCGGATAAGCCTTTTCTATCATCTTAATCAAAGAGACAAAAAAAAATTACAGATCATAATATTAGCTTAAATATTTCTGGATTAGGCTATTTATGCTTTTTTCTTCACAACATTTTGGATCACACTCCATGATCTATCACATGGATGAAAAAACAAAAGAAAAGAAAAAAGTTTATTTTGATCTCTAAGTATAAAGATACCTCATCATGATTAACATTTCAGATCATACTCCATGATTAAGATATCTCTTCAGAATTAACATTTCAGATCGTATTCTATGATCCATCATCAGAATTAAAAAACAAAAGATTAAAAAATATATTCTATAATCTCTAATATGAACACACCTCAATGTTTTCCAAACAATCAGGTGGACAAATGTATAAGAAGATGACTTACTGATGGTTTCTAGGAGCTTGGTTATTCCATTTCCAGCTACAGATATTGTGTGGGTTGTAACTAGAAAACAGGCGAGCGAAGAAGACTTGTTTTGTCTCATCCTTCTACTTCATGTGCTGCAATACACTCTGTTTTGGAACTTTGAAGCTGAATCACTCTTACAACTTCTAGCAGAGAATATGTAAATGATGCATACCAAGCCAATACCAATATCCATCCTAGTTCTGCTTCTTGACTTTAAATCAAGATTTTGGATGCCATGTTTCTTGTTGAAAGGAGTTTGTTAGCTTTATTTATTGTTATTCAAAACCACTGATTTAAGTAACTGCATTGCTGCCTTTTTTTTGTCCTTCAATTATTTTAAGCCAAATTGCCAAAGAGCCAAATTAAAGTTCAGTACTAAAAGTAAGGTTGGATATCTAAATGTGTCTCTTATGAATATTAAGCCTTTATTACTTGTGTTCCATAGCGAATTTCAGTTCAGTAGAAATATGGATCCACTGCTCGGTATCCTTATGCATTGCCCAAGTAATAAAAGTAGCAATATTTTCAGTTCTGTGAATAACACCTACAGGTAAGCCTCTTCATCCTGATCCAAATATTTCATACATTAAACTTCAAACAGAGCAAGATAAAAACAGAGTAACCTATCACAGATTCAAGGACTGTTGTGTAACCATCAGCACACATTATAAAAGCTATAATGCATTTTTCTCATGCAAAGATTTATTACCAAAATAAAAACTTACTTCGAATTCATTGTGCAACCCAATTGCCATTTGTTCATACAATAAGTGAGATTTTCAAATAATTAATATGGTCAAGAAGCGGCTAGATAGATTTACAGAGCTCAGATACATACTATCCTTTTCTCGAGATCTTGTGTCACATGTAAACCACATAGTTACTGTTAGAAAATATACAGAACCCAATGTCTGACTTCAGCTGCTTACATTGAAATTCAGATTCCCAGTTAATTTCATGTAGGGCCACTATCAAAAAATGCAGGAAGCATGGCAATTGCTTAATCAGCATAGACTACCGCCAGGAAATTCCAGGGTTACAGAAACTAAAAGTAACAATTGTAAGAATTCAGCTACCATGATCTAGCCTGAAAAAATAAAGATGTTTATTTGGTTAGTAACCCTACCTTCTAACATTGAGCCCCCTTACCTTGTAACATATTAGGTTATTTTCTTGTAACTTTCTTCCATGGCTGCAAGACAGAGTCCGAATATTTGGAAGGCAATGTTGGTAACCACCCTCCCCTGGACCGAGTACGAAGCATTGCCCTTGAATCTATATCAACACCTTTTGAAATGCCCTTGCAATTATACCCACCATCCGAGGGCTCTCCGTCCAAAATCACTTTATTGGAAGCCTCGAGACAATCATTTGCCCGAAATTGTTGATTTTGCAAACTAGGTCTCCCAACATAGTTCTTATCCTCTATAATATTTTCAGGTAAAACAGATATCAAATCCTTTCCTTGGGCCAGTTGGTCCACAATTATGTGCAGTCTTTGACCTTCTATCAGCTGAATGGCATCTACAAGCATGTCGAGAGATCTACCCGCATCAACTTTCTCCTTCTTCGGAAAATTTTCAGTTCCACAATCTGCGTCGGATCTCTTGAAATGAATTCCATCTTTGATGCCAAAAATACGAGTATTTGTTTTATAAGATTGAGCACCTGCGTTCGGTTGCAGAGATGCAGTGCTCATCTGCCCAAATAATACAAATTGAAATTGGGATTGAGAAAGAAAAAGGAAAAAAAGAAATTCTGAGGGTAAAATCAAAATAGAGGGACAGAGTTAAAGAATTTGGGGTTCAATACCTTAAGCAGCTTGATCTTTTTATTTCCAGTTGGGGTTCCATTGCCCTCAGTTCTCGCTTCATCGGAAGTGCGAATGATACATTCATGTCCTTCACTTGCAATTAATTCATTCTTTCTTTTTCCGAGTTGAAATCTGATCGTATTTGGGAATGAGGGATACTCGTTCTTGATGCTGCCGCTCACGGCGCCCCTGCTCTCAGAAGAAGTCATATACGAATTAATTCGAGCAAACAAACAAAGAGAATTTGGTGTGCATGCTGTGCATTCCCGTCTCTATAAAATTCGAGTCTCTGTTGAATTGAAAGGTTTCAAAGGTTAAGTTCAGTGTAAACAAAGGGCAATGCACAGAAGTTAGCCGAAAAAAAGAGCAGAGACGCAGAAATACAACATTCGTTTAAGGCTTCAGTTTTAAAGAAGGAAAGAAGAAAGTCGAGAGTGCAATTGTTATTAATGACCAGGTTAATCAGAAATTTATTAATGAGTAAATGTTTTCGTATCATAATGAATGATATTGAGATATTTAAGGTCAATATTATAAGAAATGAGAAGGTGAATAGGTTAATTATGCATACATTTATGTTTGTAGCTTTTGAATCTTTAATGGCCCGTTTGGTTGCACCCCATAACCGGGTTATGCAGCCCATAACCCGGTTATAGGGTGCAATTCCTTGTTTGGTGACCTCTAAATTGAATGCGAATATGGATTTGCAAATCCCCATTTGTGCAAAAATGTGGATGTCCAAATTCCTGCTGAAGAGGTGGAATGACTTTCATCTCCATGGTTTTCATAGAAATTAAAGCCATTTTAACTTCGCCATCGGATCCAGTGCACTCCAAGGTTTGCATGATTAAATTGGTTTATATATCTTGTCGGGTCCGGAGGACTGCGTCGATTTAACTGTTGGAATGTGGATTTACAAATCCATCTTCCAGGGCAACCAAACAGTCCCAAAAAAGCATAACCGGGATTTGCATAACCAGGGTATAGATAACCATGATTTGCATTATTTTTCAATTCCTCAACCAAACGGGCCCTAAAAGATGAGATTGCTTCATATTAAAAGCAATTTTAGCATAACATATACTCTTAAAACTCTTAAATTTGATGATTTAGTCAAACGGGATTATCTACTTAAGAGTCAAGAAGAATGATTATTCATGCTCAGAGTAAATTTTACGAAATAAATATCTATTAAATTTAAGTTATCATTTCAAGAAGTTTGATTATTCAAAAGTCAATTATTTGTGCACCTAATAACTATAAGGCCCAACATAGTAAATGATGAGTGTAAGACCTTGTCCAAACAAAAATTAGTGAAATAGAAATCCTTAAGCTCCAACTTGTAGATAAAAGAGGTTGATTGCTTTAGAGCCAAGGATGTTGATCTTATTCATATACCTAATACTTATGAATCACTTCAATTTTATTAGGATGTCAAGAACCAAGGAGATCAATTATTCATTTGCTTGATACCTATAAACTACTATAATTTTATTTGAATGTTTATTCTCTCAATAAAATAAGTGATATTTATATTTGATCATTTAGCATATTTTGTAGAAAATGTCCTCTATAATCCAACAAATTTACTCCCTTCTCATGCATCATGTTGATATTCAAATTTGCGCTTTCATTCATCTTAGTAATAGCATGACAAATTTTGCAATTGTGGGACTTGATTTATAAAATAACCTATAGATTATGAAGCCAAGTCTTCATACGATCATCAATAAATTTGAGACAATGAGATTGAGAAAACGGGGGGGATATAACTGCAATTCCTTTTCTAAATAGCTAGAAACTAGATTAAAAAGTTCACATTTGCTAGCAAATGACCACAAAAATTGTATTTCTTATAATGTGTATCCTTTATCGAATCGATAAAATGCATATTCAGGACAATTATCACTTTACTTAAGAATTGCATATTTTATCATATGCAAATTAAGACATCAAACAATTCGAAATAAAATAACAAAATATAACCAAAAAGAATCATAAAGAAGGATAACAAGGTAGGGAGTTTACTATATAATTGAATTATTACAAATGTGAGAGTCCAAGAATATATAGTCATACTTTGCAAAATTTTATAGAATATTATAATGAAAAATAAAATCTACCTTGAATTCCTAAAGAACACAGAGAAGAATTCCTTATGTAAAATGTTTTGTCCTACCTTTGTTGAAAGATCTAGATAAACTACATAACACACACACACACACACACACACACACACTTATTTCTCTCCAAAAGAGATCCAAACAATTATAATTTAAAACAAAATGCATGTGCTAAAAGTTGGCATAGTTAAACAAAACAACACTTAAAACAATAGTTTAGAATGAATAAATTGACATCCAATTCCTACTTCAACACTCAATTAATCTTGGTCATATAATAGGTATCTTTGTGAATTATATTTGATGGATTCAAGGGCTTTTATTTATTATTCCTAATCTATTTTCAACCAATATTACAATAAAACATATTTTTATTTCTATCATTTCTACAAAGAGCACTGTGGTGTCACATGTTCCTTCTATGTACCTTTGGTACTGTCTTAAAAGTTAGCAAACATTAATTTGGAGACTCAAAGACCTTTTGAGGCCCCGTTTTAGTGATCTCCTAGAACATGGATGTATTTATGCTTGATTTTCTTCTTTTTCCTAGTTTTTTCTCCGTTTTCATCCTTATTTTTGCACCCTCGAGATCCCAAGACTTTTTATGTGAATTGTGCCTCCTAGGGTACAGGTTGATGTAGGAGCATCTTGGGATCTTGGCAATCTTGCATCAACCAAAAATATTTGTTTTTTCAGTTTTCCTGTTTGATAAGTTCTGGTGTTTCTTTTTGCGATCGTTCTGTTCTTATTCTCAGAGGTTGCGATCCTTCCACCGTGTTTATAGTTTCATCCTTGTCACCCTCCTTGGATCACAAATCATTTGGTTACTTCGTGTTCAAGATATTTTAGATTCTTGGCGAGACTATCCTGTTCTTCATGTTTCTGGCTAGTCTTCGTGTTTTCTCATCTCATGAAGGTTTTCGCGATCAACAAAGCTTAATGATTCATTTCTTGATGATGTCACATTTTTGGTTGACCTACTTGAGGGATCACGTTTCATATTCAAATTTTTGGATGAGGATCCTTATGATTTTGGGTCCTGACATATCTGTGTAATACATTTTCTTTTCATTGGGAAATGTAACCTTTCATGGCCGACCTGATGTTTGCGAAGGCCTTATATATCCTTGTAATTATTTTCCATAGAAGGGAGAAGAGAGACATAACATAATAGTAGCTTAGCACTTGTAGGATTCTTATCAATAGATCATAAAGAATAAAGTACCTACTAAATTTTCATGTAGTCATTGTTGATTATAGATGGTATAAAAAGATAACCTATTGAAGGTTCTAATCATGCTTGTATGCCTGGAATGTATCATAGCTTGAATTTGTTCTTGTATTGATCATTCAATAATAAGAAGGTTGATCTTTCATTCATTTCCTCTTGTTTTCTTTTGCTTCCATTGTGTTACTCTTGTTGCAAGGATTAGTTGGACTCAATGAGTTCTCACTATCCTTGGCTACATTAGGTGGTAAAGTAAGGTTTTTACAATCTAGGGTTTTCTTGTGGGGTGGCAGAAGAGAGGATTCGACCTACATCTACTGAAGATTATGAAGATGGCCAGGAGGAATGCTAGAGGTGGAGCAAGGAATGCAGATCAAACTGTCTTAGATTTGTTGAGACAAATTTATACTAGATTGGAAGCAATAGAAACTGATCATAGGAGAGGACAATATATAGAAGATGCAAGTGATGAAGAAGGAGATGAATATAATCAAGATTAGGAAAGGGAAGGAGAGAACAATAAGGCACAACCAGAGTTGAATCAACAAGAGGAGAATTCCATCAGAGCTTTGACTAATGTGAATAAGAGACCTCATTTCAATCCACCTAATTATCTTGGTAACCTAGATTTAGATGAATTGACATATTGGATCACAAAGACGGAAAAGTACTTTGAACTTGAAGGAACTAGTGAAGAGAAGAAGTTTAAATATGCTTCTACCAAGTTAAAAGGGCATGCATCCTTATGGTGGGAACATTTGAAAATATATCAGCAAAAAAGAGGTAAAGATAATATCAAATATTGGGATAAAATGGTGAATAAATTAAGGGCTAAGTTTTTACTAGAGATTACCAAGTAAGTATGTTTTGGAAGTTATAAAACTTGAAGCAGGAGGACTTAAGTATTAAGAGTTACACTGAGGAGTTTTATAAGTTGAATATTAGATCTGGTCATGTAGATGATGAAGCTAAATAAGTTTCTCGCTACCTTGATGGATTAAGGGTATCAATACATGATGAAATTAGTTTGATAAAGATTAGGAGTGTGGAAGAAGCTTACAAGTGGGCTTTGAAGGCTGAAGAAAATTTGAACTAAAGACATGAGCAAAGGAAAAGAGGTAGAGGAGGAAGATTTCAGAGAGGCTGATCGAGTACAAATGATGGAGGTGGTAGATCTTCTGCATATCAAGGTAGGAATGAGTCGGAAACTAAGGATAATGATCATTATAGGAGAAATGATCAAATTTCTTATCGTAGTGAAGGACAAGGTAGTGGTGAAAGAAGAAATTTTAGTGAAACTTGTTTCAAATGTGGAGAAGCAAGGCACCAAGCCTTTGACTGAAAAAACAAAACTCTGAGAAGAAGGAAAAATCACTAGGAAAAAAATATTTGTAGATGAGGAGTCCACTGGAACAATAAACAACAACCAAGCATAGGAAGGGAAAACCTTGACGAATCAAAGAATCCTATATCATAGAGAGAAAGAGAAGGAATCTTTATAGAGAAATAATTTATTCAGAACTAGATGCAAGGTACAAGACAAGGTGTGTAATGTTTTCATAGACAGTAGCAATTCTAATAATCTTTCCTTGGAGGAATTGGTTGACAAACTGAAGTTGGAGAGGTTGAAGCATCCTAAACCCTATCAAATTACATGTATACAAGATGAATACAAGGTACTGGTAAGTGAAAATGCCTAGTTAAATTCAAGATTGGAAAGTATTATGATGATGTTTTGTGTGATATTATGCCTATGGATGTGTGTCATATCTTGTTGGGTAGGCCATGGTAGTATGATAGGAAAGCTATACATTATGGGAGAAAGAATATATATACATTTTTTTCTAATGGGATGAAACAAAATTCGTTACCTTTAGAGGAACCCCTTAAGAGTGAAGTGTGTAGTAGTGCAAGGATTTCTTGAGGAGATAGCAGAAAGTTCTTGGATGGCATGAGGCATGATAATGTAGGTTTTTATTTAGTACCTAAGAAGTCTAAGGAGATTGTATCAAGAGAAGAACATCTAGAAGAAGTCACTGGAGTTTTGAATGAGTATGCAGACATCATATCAGATAATGTCGCTGATGAATTACCACATGTAAGGAATATTAGCCATTGTATGGATTTGATACTAGGGGCTAGTTTTCCTATCAAAGTAGCTTATATCATGACACCATAAGAGAATGAATAACTCAATAGATAAGTACAATATTTGTTGTAGTGGGGATTGATTTGAGAGAGTTTGAGTCCGTGTGTAGTGCCTACAATGTTAGCACCTAAGAACGATGGACAATGGAGGATGTGTACCAATTCTAGATCCATCAATCAAATCACAATCAAGTATCAGTTTCCTTTGCCAAGGATGCGTGATTTGATGTATTGTTTGAGTGGAGCGAGATATTTTACCTAGATAGTTTTGAAGAGTGGATATCATCAGATCAGAATCAGAGAAGGTGATGAGTGGAAGACTACATTCAAGACAAATGAAGGATTATATGAGCAGTTGGTAAATCCCTTTGGATTCTCTAATGCACCTAGTACTTTCATGAGCTTAATGAATGAAGCTATGAAGAAATTATTAGGTAAGTTTGTCATTGTGTATTTGGATGATATCTTGATTTTTAGTAAGAGAAACGAGGAGAATTTGATGCATGTTAGACAAGTATTGCATAGGTTAAAGAGAGGGGAGAAGTTACTAATAAACATCAATAAGTGTACTTTCATGAAAGAAGAGTTAGTATACTTGGGATTTGTAATATCTACTAAAGGGTTGAAGATGGATCCTAAGAAAGTGAAATCCATTGTTGAGTGGCCTACACTGAAGAATACTGGAGAGGTAAGATCATTACATGGGTTGGCTAGTTTATACTGAAAGTTCATCAAAAACTTCAATTCAATCTGTGGACTAATGAATGAAAATATGAGAGGAGATAGGAAAGAATTTAAGTGGACACATGGAGCACAAATGAATTTTGAATTGCTGAAGTAAAATGTGATTGGACAAATAGTGTGTTGGAAAGATTGCTACAATGTAGACAATTGTTATTTTGTCATTGATGTCAAACCTTAACTGGTGAGACTATTGTTGTATGTTTGAGTACCTTATCCATTGATTGATGAAGATTTGAAAAGAATGGGATAACAAGAAGACCAAGGAAATGGTTGAATTATGAGTATACACTAGGGTACTTGATCATTTGGCACTTTGGCAAAGTGATACATTGTTTATCTATCACTGACAGTTCACTGGAAGGTTAATGCCGAGCAAAGCAAAGTCGATGCCGAGCAAAGCGAAAGGTGATGCCGAGAAAAGCAAAGATGATGTCAAGCGACAATGAAATGTCGAGGGAGACAGAGAAAGCCAAGCAATAATATTTTGTTTATTGATGAGATTTGAGATCTATGGCCGACATAGTTGATTCTATTGGGATATGCATTGTTAATTAATATTTGTCCACATTAATTTAATGCATGGAAAACCATTATTAGCGCATGAATTCAATTTTTAATTAATGACTGTATTGGAGAAGTAAATTAAATGTAATGATGGAAGGATCTGTTGGATCTGACCTAACCTAAGATCTACAATCTTGATTAAGTGGAAAAATATCTATCTGACCTAGATGAAGAGGTATAATATAACCTACAGAGGTTATTATCATTGTATCCAAGTGTAAGGAGAAGTTGTATACAAGAGTATTGCATGGTTAATTGACTGATTGGAAAGACCTAGAAAAGAAGGCTGAGAAGAGAAGTAGAGAGAGATTGCTTGACGGATTTCCAAGCATATCTGAAGTTTGAGATGAAAATGGAGGCCACTTAGTGAATTAGCATTAGAGCTGAAAATGGATATGGATTTGCAAAGTAAGTTGTATGTATCAGATCACACCTGCTGATTACTTTCTAACCATTGTATCAGTTCAAATCCTTTATCCAGGTTGACCTAACAATCATTGTATAAATCCTTTAAACAAGGTGACATTCAGATTGTAATGTTCTATATCCTCTAACAAGGCCACTCCTGACAGGGTGATTAAAGCCTTTAACCAGGTCACATTTGACAATGTGTTTTGTAACCTTTAATAGGGTTGGATTCTTACAGGGAATCACTTTAGAAGAGTGAAATTTTGGTAGCATGTTACTAGTGGTTTTTCCCATATTGGGTTTCCACGTTGAATCATGGTGTCAAAATGTGTGAATGTTATTGTTGTGTTTTACTGTTAAGTTTTTGCAAGCTTATTTCATTAGTACTGTAAACTGCACACTTTTCTTGTTTATTTCTGCCAAGCAGATCTAAGTTTTTGAAGTTGGTTTAAAGTTTTATATGGGCACATCGAGATCTGATGATAACTGATTCACCCCCCCTCTCAGTTATTCTGAATTCATCCTAACAATTGGTATTAAAGATGAGTTCTCTTGAAAAAGTTTGAAGGTACTTGGAGATAAAGATCAAGATGTATAAAAGGGATGGACCAAAGATCAACAAGGAAAACTTTCCTACACGGAAAATTTTGATGAAAATTCACTTGGCCGGTATTGGTGATTCTTCTAAACAACATATTGAAATAGAATATGTATCCTCTACTGGAGTTCTGAATGTTGCACAATTAAGAGAAAAGCATGAACATAATCAAGCAATGCTGGAACTTGCATCATCTCTAAACTATCATGAATTTGAGGACATCAAGGATTTTACAAGTGCAAAGTAGATGTGGGATGCCCTTGCAACCATTTATGGAGGTGATACGAATGTACTAAGAGCCAAATCAGAAATCTTGAGAGGTAAGTTTGATGATTCAAAAATGCAAGAAGGAGAAAATATAGTGCAATACTATGATAGGATAAAGGAGGTTGTAAATGCTATTGGAAGAGCTAAGGGAACCATTGATGAAGACACTATCATGCGCAAGGTATTGAGAACACTTCTTCCTATTTATGCTATTAGAGTATCTACAATTCAAGAATTGAGATGTACTCCTAATAACAATTTAACTCTGAAAAGTCTGGTAGGAAGACTTACTGCATTTGAGATGTCAAATTTTGACAACTATACTCCACAAGTTGTTGAATCTGCATTCAAGTCACAGATGGTCATCAGCAAATCAAGGAAAGGAAAGAAATGTGTGGATAGTGACAGTGACACCTCAGATGATGATCTAGAAGAGCTTGAGGCACTTATGGCAAGGAGACTAGCTAGAGGAAAAGGAAAATTCAAAGGTAAACTT
>MU224437.1:2770908-2800413 GCA_018584345.1 Thuja plicata
AGACATTCCTTATCTATTTTCTCTTTCCCACATCCCTTGAAATCATAGCACAAAGACTTGAATTTTACCAAGTAATTCTGAATGGAAGGAAATGTATCAATAGAAAGGGATACAATTTCTACTTCTACCCCATTCATTTTCCCAAGCTTGTCGGATGCACAAAAAGTTCTGATTATCCAATGAAAAAAACCCATCACTTTCATATTCTGTGTTGTGCAAGCTTTTCTACTGACATAATTACAGGGATTCTCAAATGGAATTTCTCCACTGAAATAATTAAATAAACACAGATTGGTATTTGAAATCAACTAGTTCTTGACAATAGATCATGGCAATAGAATGGTATCTAATATTTTTGGCCATAGGTAAGCACAGTAAAGTGGACCAAATTTCATTGGGCTAACGAAGTATTCAAATCCAGAGGAATAATTGAGAAAATCTCAATGCCCACATGGGCTACAATAAACAAAATAATAAAGTTCGTCCAGGGAGCTCTGGTCTAATGGTAATGATGTGCGCTTGTAAGAGGAAGTCCTTGGTTCATTTCACTACCTCGGTAATATAATATATGCAACAAGATTATGGTGTGAAACAAGTTTACAAATATTAAGAACATGCTCAAGGCTACTCACACTATGTTAAAATTAGGCAATAACCTTGCCCAAAATTTGCCAAGGTTGTCTAGAATGATAAGGCTTCAAAAAAAAAATTAAATGTGGGCCAGAAATGCCTCCAGCACATAAACCCTTACCTGTTGTGTGAAATCGTAGCACATGAATCCGCCTCCTCTCACCAAAAGCACTTCGGCACACGAAATCGATCTCAGGAAATGAAAATTGTGTTTAACACTTTTTTTTTCTATATAATCCCGTGTTTGTCGATATTTCGACATTTCTTCTTAAACTAATAGATGTTGATATTTCAACATTTTCAGGAGCATAAACCAAAAAAAAAGAGTTTCACAAGCCAAATTGGCCTGCCATCGAAAAGTTTGGTCTAAAATATAGGCCTAATGTACTAGTGTGGAGAAAAATGTTGCACATAAATATTAGAGAGAAGTTGCGAGTATAGCTGTTTATACCCTAAATAGAGTACAAGTCAAGAAAGGTACAAATACTACACCTTATGAGATATGGTATGGACATGCACCTACTATAATTTATTTTAAAGTCTTTGGGAGTAGATGTTTTATACTGAAAGATAACAGAAATGGTAAACTTGATGCTAAAGGAGAAGAAGGCATATTTCTTGGATATTGTACTAAGAGTAAGTCATACAAATGTTTGAATTCTAACACTAAAAAAATTATGGAAAGTGAAAATGTTATAATTGATGAATATGCAGAAAGAGATGAAGCTGAAAGCTTGATTGAGCCTGAAAGTTACAGATCATTCACATATCCTGAAGAGGAGGATTCTAATGAAACTAAAAAAGAAGTTGCTGAGCAACAGTCTGCACCTGCTGAGACACATAATGAAATTCCTGGACAATAGGAGATGACTGTTGAGCTATCTGATGGAGATGCCGAGTCACAGTTTCACCCTGAATTGAACTTGAACAATCAAATTAAAGCTGAGAAAGAGCCTACTTTGGAAAAATATGTAAGAAGGCACCATAAACCTGATCAAATCATAGGAGAAAAGGATTCTACAGTTATGACAAGAGGAAAATTAAAAGAAGACACATGTTTGCTATGTGATTTTGAGCCTAAGACAATAAAAGATGCTTTGGACAATGAAGAATTGATTCAAGCCATGAATGAAGAGATAGACCGGATTGAAAAGAACAAGACATGGACACTAGTACCGAGACCTGACAACAAAAATGTAATAGGTACAAAGTGGGTATTCAGAAACAAGTTGAATGAACATGGAGAGATAAAAAGAAATAAAGAAAGACTAGTATGCAAAGGTTATGCACAAGAGGAAGGAATTGACTATGGAGAGACATTCACCCCAGTTGCACGATTGGAGGGTGTGAGAACTCTACTTGCATATGTAGCCTAAAAAGGATTTAATGTTTATCAAATGGATGTGAAGTCAGCTTTTCTAAATGGGATATTAGAAGAGGAAGTATATATTGAACAAGCAGATGGATTTGTTGACCCAAGTAAGAGGAACATGGTTTGAAGACTGCACAAGGCATTATATGGACTGAAACAAGCACCCAGAGCATGGTATGAAAGATTGCACAATTATCTGATGAAGATTGGATTTGAAAGAAAAAATGACAACAACAATCTGTATTTGAAAACATAGCAAGGTAAATGAATTTTATTGGCTGAGATTTTTGTTGATGATATCATATTTAGTTGACAAGATATGATATGTAAAGCATTTTCAAAAGAAATGCAAACTGAATTTGAAATGTCTATGTTTGGTGAGATAAAATTCTTTGTTGGACTACAAATACATCAAATGAAGAATGGTATCTATATTACTCAATCAAAATATATCAAGGAGATAATGAAATTTTTTGGTATGGAAGACTCAAAACCAGTGAGTACACCCATGGCTACTAGACAGAAGTTGTCAAAGAATGATGATACAAAAGAGGTAAATCAAAAAATGTATAGATCAATGATTGGTAAGCTGAAATATGTTGTGCACAGTAGACCTGATATTGCATTAGCAGTTGGAATTGTTGCTAGATTTTCTGCTAATCCAAAAGAGACACATATAATGACAGTAAAAAGAATTTTGAGATATTTGAAAGGTATAGAAGACTATGGCCTATATTACAAAAAGGAATGACAAGTTTGAACTCAGAGTCTATACTGATTCTGACTGGGCTGGTAATGTCGACGATAGAAAAAGCACCATAGGAGGAGAATTTATTTTGGGGAAAAGATTAGTTTCCTAGAAAAGCAAGAAACAAAATTGCACCTCACAATCTACAGTTGAAGCCGAGTATGTGGCAGCAACAGTTAATTGTTCAAACATTGTGTTGTTGAAGATACTACTGAAAGGTATGAAGGAGGAGATCACAGAACCAGTTGCCATATATTGTGATAACACAAGTGCCATTAGTATTTCTAAAAATCCTATAATGCACTCTAAGACAAAACATATAGCTATCAAGTATCATTACTTGAGGGAGCTAGTTCAGAAGAAGGAAGCAAGACTAGAATATGTGAACACAAAGGAACAATTGGCAGACATATTTACAAAATTGTTACCCAAGGATGCTCATGAGTATCTAAGAGGTAAATTGGGGGTAATTCCCCTAGAAGAGACTAACTAGTGCTAAATGGTACTATTGCATCAAATGTTTTAATCAAAACACTTGACACATTGATGCACAGTAAGTCACATTTTTAGGATGTTGCCTAAAAACTGTGAAGTGGAAAACAAGAATAGAAAAGTAGATCAGTCATACACAAAGATGACAGGAACATCATGATACAAAGATTAGAACAAAAGAATCTGCATGATGTAGATGTCAACATCTTTGGCATTGTTGTCAAAGAGGGAGATTATTTCTAAAACAACAGATACCAATAGATACAAGGGAGATATTACTGAAAGAGGGAGCTAAACAGTAAAAAAAAACATTTCAGTGTGATTATAGACACAGAGGGAGTTAGAATGAAGCTATAGACATTAATGAAGATTTTTTCATATCAGGAACACATGCACTTTTTTGGATTGTATGGTAACTTTGGTTGGAAATTATTATTGTTAGTTTAGTGTTGCCATCAATGCCAAAGAGGGAGATTGTTGGAAAGATTGCTACAATGTAGACAATTATTATTTTTTCATTGATGTCAAACCTTAACTGGTGAGACTATTGCTGTATGTTTGAGTACCTTATCCATTGATTGATGAAGATTTGAAAAGAATGGGATAACACAAAGACCAAGGAAATGGTTGAGTTATGAGTATACACTAGGGTAATTGATCATTTGGCATTTTGGCAAAGTGATACGTTTTTTATCTATCATGTAGATGATAGTTCACTGGAAGGTCAATGCTGAGCAAAGCAAAGTTGATGCCAAGAAAAGCGAAAGGTGATGCCGAGAAAAGAAAAATGATGCTAAGCGCCAGTGAAATGCTAAGGGAGATAGAGAAAGCCGAGCAATAATATTTTGTTTATTGATGAGATTTGAGATCTATGGCCGACATAGTTGATTCTATTTGGATATGCATTGTTAATTAAGATTAGTCCACATTCATTTAATGCACGGTAAACCATTATTAGTGATGGATTCAATGTTTAATTAATGAATGTATTGGAGAAGTAAATTAAATGTAATCATGGAAGGATCTGTTTGATCTAACCTAACCTAAGATCTATGATCTTGATTAAGCAGAAAAAGATCTATCTGACCTGGATGAAGAGGTATAATATAACCTACATAGGTTATTATCATTGTATCCAAGTGTAAGG
This sequence comes from Thuja plicata, assembly GCA_018584345.1. Taxonomy (NCBI): domain Eukaryota; kingdom Viridiplantae; phylum Streptophyta; class Pinopsida; order Cupressales; family Cupressaceae; genus Thuja; species Thuja plicata. Next base: position 2,775,298 of record MU224437.1, read on the forward strand.
AGAAGTTGTATGCAAGAGTATTGCATGGTTAATTAACTGATTGGAAAGACCTAGCAAAGAAGGCTGAGCAGAGAAGCAGAGAGAGATTGCTTGATAGATTTCCAAGCAGATCTAAAGTTTGAGATGAAAATGGAGGCCACTCAGTGAATTAGCATTAGAGCTGAAAATGGATCTAGATTTGCAAAGTAAGTTGTATGTATCAGATCACACCTACCGATTACTTTCTAACCATTGTATCAGTTCAAATCCTTTAACCAGGTTGAACTAATAGTCATTGTATAAATCCTTTGAATAAGGTGACATTTAGATTGGAATGTTCTAAGTCCTCTAACAAGGCTACTCCTGACAGGGTGATTAAATCCTTTAACCAGGTCACATTTGACAGTGTGTTTTGTAACCTTTAACAGGTTTGGCTCCTTACAGGGCATCACTTCAGAAGAGTGAAATTTTGGTAGCATGTTACTAGTGGTTTTTCTCATATTGGGTTTCCATGTTAAATCATGGTGTCAAAATGTGTGATTGTTATTGTTGTGTTTTACTGTTAAGTTTCTGCAAGCTTATTTCATTAGTATAGTAAACTGCACACTTTTATTGTTTATTGCTGCCGAGCAGATCTAAGTTGTTGAAGTTGGTTTAAAGTTTTATATGGGCACATCGAGACCTGAGGATAACTAATTCACCCCCCTCTCAATTATTCTGAATTCATCCTAACATAGTGTTGGTGTTACCTAATTTAATAAGGTATTTCAAGTAGACTGTGATGCTAGTGGAAATGCAATTGGAGTTGTCTTGAGTCAAGAAGGGAGGTGTGTTTTTTACTTGAGTGAGAAGTTGAATTATGCTAAAAGAAGGTATTTAGTATATGATCAATAATTTTATGCCATAATCCAAGCATTGAAGAAATTGAGACATTATTTGTTACCCAGGGAGTTTGTACTATATACTGATCATCAAGCATTGAAGTACTTGAACAATCAAGGTAAGTTGAATCAAAGACTAATGAGATGGGATAAGTTTATATAGATCTATACATTTGTGTTGCAACATAAGAGTGGTGTGAAAAATAGAATTATTGATGCCTTGAGTAGGAGAAGAGCTTTGCTGACTGAGATGAAGATAATAGTATTGGGATTTGATGAGTTAAAAACATTGTATGAGGATGATCTATATTTCACTGAACCTTGGAAAGGTTTTTGAGAACATATTGTTTCAGACTGGGGCAATTCGTTAGATTATTTTATTCAGGATGAGATGTTATTCAATGGTAGCAGTTGTGTATACCCAAAAGTTCTATGAGAGATAATCTCATTGGGGAGAAACATAGTGGAGGAATGACAAGATATTTTGGCATTGATAAGACGATAGCTTTGGTGAGTGAGCACTACTTTTGGCTGCAAGTTTAGAAGGATGTGCAGAATTTTGTTTAGGGTTATAAAGTGTGTACAGTTGCAAAGGGTAGTAGTCAAAATGTGGGATTGTATATGGCTTTGACAGCACCGGTTAGACCTTGGGAAGAGATCAACATGGATTTTGTGCTTGGTTTTCCAAAGACACAAAGAGGCTATGATTCAATTTTTGTCATTGTAGAAATATTTTCTAAAATGGAACATTTTATTCCTTGTAAGAAGACTAGAGATGGAGTGCATGTAGCTGATTTATTTTTCAGGGAGATTGTGAGATTACATGGATTACCTAAAAGAATTGTTTTAGACAAGGATAGTAGGTTTTTTGGCTATTTCTAGAGAACACTTTGGAGGAAGAAAAATGTTGATTTGAAGTACAATTCTACTTTTCCTCCAAAGACCGATGGATAGACAAAGGTTGTGAATAGGAATCTAGGAAATTTATTGAGATGTTTAGTTGGAGATAAGCCAAGAAATTGGTATTTAGTTTTCCCTCAAGATGAGTTTTCTTCTAATAATTCAGTAAAAAAGAGCATAGAGAAGAAACCATTTAAGATAGTTGCTATTTTTTATCCTAAGGGAGTGGAAAAATTGAGGGATGTCAGTCATGTTGTTAAGAGGAGTGCTAAAGGAGAAGAATTTGCTGAAATCATTACATGAAGAAGTGAGACAATATTTGGAGAAAATGAATCGGGCTTACAAAAGAAGAGGAGACATGAAACAAAGGAATTTGAAGTAGGAGATGAAGTTATGGTGTACTTGTTACAAAAATTTCCTATCCTATGCAATCTGGCTACAAGTGGAGAAAAATGAGGCTCCCATAAGGGTAGAGCCCAACTTGTATGTTTCTGTCATACTTTCTTGTCTTTATCTTATTCTCTGCATATTGCTATGTCATTGGTTTTACCCCTAGTTCATGTCACAAAGACCTAAATGCAAGAAACCCTTTGAAATCTCTTAAACCCTACCTCGTTCATAACTTGTTCTATTTTTAAGTTAGTTTTCCGAGTGACTTAAGTGATTTGGTTTTTTCATGTGCGCTTTAACTTTTCCTTGGTTATCTCTTACTTATGCAACCTGGGGGGAACATTCTTATTATTCCGTGTCTTAGAGATTTGCTTCAGTCACGTGATCTCGAAAGGAAATGAAATATGATTATTTGATCTCGAGACTTAACGCGACCGTTGATTTGTTTTTTGATCATGTGCTATGCATAAAGTCTTGTAATGAAACCATAGTTAGTCAAAGCATTGGGAGATTTAGCAACTCAGTCTATCTTGTGATATCCAGATAAACTCAGAGCTAAGGTCTGGTTTGTTTTTCCTTTCAGTCACGTTATCTCTGAATGGGATAAGGGTTAAGTTATTTCTTTCAAGACTTAACATGGACCGTTGATCAAGATAAAATATTATGGCCTATACTAGATCTCGTAATAAATCCTTGGGTTATCTTTTCATCCTGTGACTTAGAGATTTCTTTAGTCACGTGGTCTCGTAATCTAACTCAAGTTTAAGACATGGTTTGATTTTTCCTTATTCGTGTGATTGCCAGATGGGCTTGGAGTTAAGAGAAAGATTTGGAGAGTTAACATAGACCATTAATCTCATCCCAGATGTATAGCTGATGCTAGATCTCAAGACAAAGTCAAAGGTCCACAAAGATTAGGAGATTATGCATAGATCATTGATGCAGATAAGATCTTGTGGCTGGTGTGAAGTCTCAAAATAAACCCTGGAGTTAGAAAATCTTCCAGCAACTTAGTTTTTTCTTCATTCACATGATCTTGGAATAGATCATGGTCAAGGAAGCTGGAGTCAAGTTAGTTTCAGAGTTTGCAAAGACAAAGTCATGGTCGTTGATGCTGAGATGATCCTGGGGCTAGTGCTAGATCTTTGAATGAAATCATGCTTAGGCTAGATACCTGGTGATTGCGAGATACACTCATTCCCATGATCTTAGAATGAATCAGAGTAGTAGTAAAGTTAAAGTCAAGTTATGATCATAGTCGTCGATCGTGTTTTGATCTTATGGTTCTCTCATAATCTCACAATGAAAAGGACTATGCTCTTAAAGTTCAGAGATTTGGCACAGATTGTGGATGTGTTTTTAATCAAACAATTGTCTCATAATCTTGCAATGAAATGGAATATTCTTTTATGGTGTGGAGATTAAGCGCAGATTGTTGATCTTGGGTTTGATCTTGTGGTTGGCGTGTGATCTTGCAATAAACTCAAGGTTAAAGAAATGATCTCACGACTTGGAGACATAAAGGATTTCAGACACTTGTTGGTTATATTTCCTATTTTAGAGTTTACCTTGAAAATCCTTAAAGTACCTGTCATTTTTACGCCCATAAGGTAAAGATTCATGTTTAAAACCATTTACATATCTCTGCAAATGATGTTTTTTCTCAAAACCTAGATCAAAATGTCAAAAACCCTAAGCCTTGGAGCAAATTTCATTTGAAATTGTAGAAAAGCCCTAAATTTTCTAAGCCAATTCTATTTCTATGTTACTTTTTCATGACTTAAGTCCAAGCTTATTTTCTTGTATTTATTTCCTAGTCACTAAGTCTTGTAAGAATAAACAAATATTCCTTATGGTCTCGAGACTTAGCGAAAAAATTTGGTCGCGTGGTCTAGTGATAAAAAAGAATATACTAAAAAATTTATGAGACTTAACGCAGACTGTTGATCTCAGAAATAATCCAATGATAGTCACTTTGTCTCTTGATATAAGTGGAGTTAGTTATTTCATATGGTGACTTCAAGTTTACTCAGTCACATTATCTCTTAATATAACCTATGGTTATCAGTTACGTTCATGAGTTAAAAAAAACAATGTTGTTGCTAGGTCTCACGATCAAAATAGGGTTAAGCAAAAGATTTGGAGATTATGCGACAAATGTGGATCAGAAAGTTAATCTAATGGAAGTCGGGAAGTCTCTTGATTGTAACCGTGGCTCATAAATTATCAAGCGACATGAAGATTAGATGTTCACCAAGTCTCTGGATAAACTAAGGGTTAGATATGAGTTTAAGTAACAATGTTTTTGCAAAGTCGCATGATCTAAAGAGAGTTAAGTTTAAAATTAGGAGATTAGGCATCAACCATCAGATGCAGGTAAAATCAACGGTAGTCACATAGTCGCTTGACAAGGTTGAAAGGCCAAAAACAATCAAGGGATTAAGAGACAAAAGGAAAAATAAGACACGTGTCTATTTGTCGCTAAGTATAATGAAGTATTAGGGTTTGTATTAAGGATTAAGAGCAACAACCGTGGGATATAGAGGAAAAGGAAATCAATGGTGGTCATGTTATCTCTTGATGCACATTATAAAGGTAAATTGATCATGTGATTAAGAGACTAATGTGATTAGTCGCGTGGTCTCTTGATTGAGCATGAGTTAAGAAAATTATCCAGTGACATAGAGAAATCAAATTTGCTGAGTCTCCAGATGAAACCTGAGGTAAAACAATAGTTAAAAGAATGCTTTTTCCTGGTGTCTCCGTAAGATGGAGGGTTAAGTTAAGATATCAAGCGACACCGCGCCAATCATTGATCATAGTTTTAATCCTACGGTGATTGCTAAGTCTCTTGAAAGAACTATAGTTAGTTAAATTATTAAGTGACAAGGAGATCTCTCAGTCGCTGAGTCGCGAGAAGTAAATCAGAGTTAAAATAGACTTTTCAGTGGTGCCATTATTAGCAGTTGTTAACCAATCAGAGTACAGATATTATGATAGATGGGAAAGTAGCCGTAGTATGAGTTAATGTAGCTAATCAGATTTGATTTCAATTTAATAAGGTTTTTTATGAGATAACACTCATTGGAAATTGATTATCTAACTATTTGAATGCCATGGATAAAATTATAAATTGAATTTGCAGTATGTGAAGCTAATGGTGAAGTGATTGAATTACTAGTTTGAAGTGACAATCTATATTCAATTAGCAGTTATGAGTATACTTGTCCATTTTCATCTCATTTCTACCAAGTTTCTATTTTCTCAGAGTGAAGAGTTTACACAGATTTAGTGTTTTCTGAGAAAGATTAAGATTTTTAATAGCAAGTGATTCAAAAGGTGGTTTCTTGATTCAGAATTCAGTAAAGATTATAATTGACAGTGTTCTAGAGTTCAGAGCTACAATTTTCAGAGAATTCATAGTTTGGTGGTGAGGGTTTTCAGTAGTTTTATTTCAATATCGTTGAATAAGGGTTGAGAGAAGAATAGAAAGGAAGTATGAGTCAAATACAGAGTATATCCTCCACCAGTGGGAGAAGTGATAATGTCAAAGATGAGTCGAAGGGAAAAAGAAAATACTCAAATGAATTCCTCACTTTGCTTCTAGGTTCAAACCAGAATCAAAAGGTTAGTGCAAATGTTTTAATTGATGATATGGCTTATGTTAGAGATGCAAAAACACTAGGGTCATCAGGGTATTTGCTTTTAAATTATTTATTTAATAATAGTGATGAACCCATGCCTATCTCAAACCCTTGGACCTGTGGGCTAGCCAGGTTGCTAGTTCCTGATGTCTTTGTTGATGTTGATTTCATACGAGAATTCGCTAGTAGATATGACCCATTAATCAAAACCATTAAGAGGGATGATGGAAAGCCCTTACTCACCCTAGACCAAAATACTTATATGAAAGCTTTTAATGTCTACTATCCTATGGCTAATGAGATAAATTTGAAAATCCTAGAGAAGAGGTACACTAGAGAATCTGACATTGCTGCTAAATTGATCAGGGATCATCATGTCCCTAAGAAAATGAAGCCTTATATAGCCCCCATTCCAGGAGTGACTCCATATTTTTATAAAGACCTTAATTTATATTTTAAGTATATATCATGTGCACTATGTAGAGTGCTTGGAATGGATGCTAGGGAAGAAAGGATTACCTTAGACATTTTGATGATGGTGTTGGATATGCAAAGTCTTCATACTACTTCCAACTATGATTACATTCAGTATATAATTGATTAGATGCACCAAGGATTTATAGATATACAAAACAAGAAGGATCACCCAAAATTTATGCATTATTCAATCCTCGTGCATTTTATTCTCTACTATAATTTCCCAGTTATGAATTGTCATTTTGTACAACCACAAAGGTTCCACCATAATCAGCCCAACCCTATTCAGTTTTGGATCAGAGTATGGAATTATACATCCAGAGAGGAGTTCTATGCCTTTGAAAATTGGATAATCTATCCACTTTTGAAGTGCTTAGGGGTTGACAAGACTAGATTTCCTATTAAGGTAATTCAATTATTGAGGCCCTTCCAATACCTTGACAAATGGATAGGAGACCATAATTGGGGAGATTTTTATTATGAAAAGAACTTTACAATGATGAAGGTTTATGGTTGCCCCCACCCTCCATACATTTTTCCATTTCATGTATCACCGAGGATAGCTATAATGGAGTTCATCAGGCAGCTTATTCTGACAGATAAAGAGCATTTGGCATCACACAGGAAGGGTACTTTTACCCCTAGGCAGTTCAAGATCTATAATTTCATTATTGGAAAAGGAGCCTTAGACCTAGTGAATACCTAGCTGAACCATTACAAAATGAATGTGGCCCTGCATAGACATGTTGATACCAAGTGATTAATTCTTAGTCCAAAGAAGTTGCTCACGCCAACTATCCCCTACACAATGGTACATGAGGAGTGTATTGAGGAGGATTTAATAAGATATATCTTTGAAGATGAAGAGGTGGACATGAAATAAATTAAGTTCAATGAACTTATGGACCTGGAGAGGTAGGTAAAGAGAAAGGGGATGAAGTTTGGAGGTTTCTACCCTAATAGGAATTATCTCAAAAGGCTAGATGCAATGATTGAAAACCACACTCTTTTATGTAATCAGTTAGAAGAAGCACTAGTGGTACTTGAAAAGAGCCATAGAGAGAATTCAGAGTCTGAATATGATGATGAAAGTGATTAGGGCTATCCTTCTCCTAAAGCCTACCTAGATTACCAAGCAGTACCATTAAATATTGTAGTTGGAGGGGAAGATGTCATTGACCTAACAGAGGCCCCCGAGAAGGAAGTGACAAATGAGCCTCCACCTAAGAGACAAAGAGTAGAAACATGGGAGCCTTCTAAAAGAAAAAGGACAAATAGAATTGGAGCCCTAATAACTAGAGATAGACCCTATGATAATTATTTAAGAAAATAGATCAGGGTAGGGAAGAAACTCCAAAAGGATACAAAAGAAGAGGAGGAGTTACCTCTCAGATCATGCATAGATGAGAGATTGTTGCATCAAAAGGAATTCCTCAAAGATGATAGCATCATAAAGGAAAGAGAATTCAAGGATTTCCTAATATGGAATAAGAGAAAAAAAATTGGAAAGTAGTTGCAATTGGTAGGTGGTGACCCAGTCACCAAAGAGGCCTTACAAACACTACAGGATTATGATCTTGAGTCTGAGGAGATCACACCAGAGCAAGCAAGGCAACTGGTCAAAGCCAGTGGAGTATTATTTGTGGAAGGCTGGGACTTGTCTTCAACATTCATTGTAGATCAAATAAGGAGACAACCTAATGTCAAGCTATCATTAGAGACTTAGGTTGGAGACATGATTAGAGGGTTTGGTTATAACCCTAAATCTCAAGCACTTGCAATGTGGAGCCTAGCTTCCAAAGATCAAAAGCCATCTATTCTGAATATTCAGGAGAAGATGGAAGGGAATAAAATTATTTGGACACTAGATAATATAGGGGATATGGAGATAGCCCAAGTAATGACTCATTTTTCTCAGCTTAATGAGGCAAAGACAGGCCAACTATCAGACAAATTGTAGAAACTCACTAATGACACAAGTGATATTGTTAAGGATAGGGAGCTAGCATTAATAACAATTTAAGAATAGAAGAAGATCATAGACGAGCTTACTAATTAATTTATAGATATAATAGGGCATGCCCCTATTAAGCCCAAAGAATTCATGAATGTTGAGATCCAAATAGAGGATACATGGGAGATGCTTGTTGAAATAGAGTAGGGAGTTACTGAGCATAACTGTGTAATTTTGGAAGCCTTGACTTCAATTTTGTAGCATAGGGTTGACACTATCAAAGGTAAGATTGATGTTGTGTATAGGGATTATGGCAGGTTTCTAGGCCTACAAATAGAAGTGGCAATTTTTTTGACAATTTTTGATCCTTACTATGCAACTTGGTCTAGAAGAACATCTCGTTTTGAAAGATTAGCATCAATACAACCATTGAGATCTGATTTTCTAGAAATAGTAACCATGGTTGGTACAAAGATAGAGAATATTGGGGCCACCTTATCCTTTTTTAAAGGAAAGGACAATAAAATTGATGCTAAGTTGAAGATGTCTGGGATATATTATAGTAGGTTTGTACCTCCAATCAGAATTGAAGATGATCAGATCAAAACTGAAGATGACCAAATTAGACCATTAGGGTTATGTATATCAAAATTTGACAGTGTACTTCCCAATAAAGACATTTATGTCTCTAACCAAGGATAATTAGATATGGGGAGGTTCAACCAACTTTTGGATGAGGCAATTAAGGTAGAAATAGATTGCAATAAATTTATTTCAGATATTAAAAGCATTACAAATGCTAGGTGGGAAAGACAGAAGACTAAACTAGAGAATATTCAAAACTTTGAGTGGCCTAAGGAAGAGGATGTGACAACATGGGATATTATGACAAAGCCCAAGAAGAAGAAGCCTGTCACAATTGATTTAGATGTTATGGATGAAGAATAAAGGACACATGGCACCTGATCTATGAGCACAAGAAGGTTAGTAATCTTGAAAAGATTAGTGTAAGTTAGCCTGTATTGGCGGTCACTAAATGTTGTTACAACTATTAGATACTATCCTGAATACCTATAGAAAAAGGTGTCGACATCCACGAAAGGAAAAAACATAAAATCAGATTTTATTCTTCAATTTTGTCCTCCCATCGCTTGGAGCTTTCTTGTTTTTTGTCTTTTTCAAAGTTTTTAGGGTTAGGTTTCTTAAACAGATTTTATTCTTCAATTTTGTCCTCCCACTGCTTGGAGCTTTCTTATTTTTTGTCTTTTTCTATGTTTTTAGGGTTAGGTTTCTTAAACCATCTAAAGCTTGTTGCATCCTTATCTTAAGGATTCCAAGATGGTTTGAACCTATAAATAGATCTTATTTTAACACTTGAAGTAAGTGATGAAATATAATTATAAGCCAGACTACAAAATTTTGTCTGTGTTTTTGAGCTTTAGCCTCTATATGTATTAAGCAGGAATATAAATAAAATACAGTGAAACTTCTCTTCTATATTGTTGTTTCCTCTTTACTTATTGTGTATTCTCTTTTATGTTTAATTTGTAATGCATTTTATGCATATTGGTTACAAGGTAGCTATCTAATTACTTACAAGTTTCTTTCAAGGGAAGAACTAAGTTTTGTGAGTAGTTTCAGAGAGTATAATAGTATTTAAGGATTTGATACAATAGTGTTGGAGTGACAGGGTAATTTGTAAAGCATCTTACTTGAGTTGCATATAGGTTGTAAGGAAATCTCTAGTATATTTATTTACTTTTTCTATGGATTTACATCTTTGACTCTATAGCCCAAGGATAGGCATTGGTCTTGAATCTGTCAAGTGGTTTATCATCATCCAAACAATTTAAAATATACAAATCTTTCCCTTTTGTATTCAGAACATATAATTCTAAGCAATTGTATCAAGATATACAATTCATTCTACTAATCCCTTTAAAAGAGGATTAAAATAGGTTGCCCCTCCTAAGTTTTGAGAACTAAAAAGGAAGAAGGATGAATGTCCTTAAAACGCTACTACTTATTGTTATCATTTCAATAGTTTTCATGGTTAAGCTATGTGTCAAGTTGTTTTTAGTTTTATGCAGAGTAATTTATAAGGTAATACAATAAAAGGCAGTAAAGAAGTATCCACATTTACTAATACTATAAGACAACAATTTTATATAGGTAATACCTGCCTGGGTGTTGTGGAACCTAAAAAGAAGGAGGTGGTAATAGTTTCCCCATAAATTATCATAAATCCTCATCAATTAGAGTTTTCATTGCTTGAGACATTATTTTTAGATATTGGGAGTCATAGAGTTAATCAAATATTCAAGCATTAGTTGAAGGTTCATCAAGAAAAAACCCTAACAAATTGGCGACTCTATTGGGGAGAAGCTTATAATGTATGTTTGAGCTCTAAGAGGGACACATAAGTTTATAAGTCATTATTTCATAGCTCATTCTAATAGTATTCATTATTCCCAAGTGTTGGTGGTGACTCTAGAAGTGAAATCTCTATGAGTTGTTTCAAAGTAATATATCTTTTAGTATGAATACTAGGTCCAGAATGAGAAATAATCCAAAAATTGCATTAGATGGTGGAATAACATCATCCTCAAGAATGGAGATGTCTTGGAGGAAGAAAAGAAACCAAGTCAATATATATGAAACTCTTCCAAGATGAAAATTAAGTAATACTAGGAAAGAGGAAGGTAGTAATCAGTCTAATCATGAGGACAATACTTCAGAATACAAAGAAGCTAGAGAAAGAGGATTGGAAACACTTGCAACTACCTCCACTTCAAGTGAAAGAAAAGGGACAAATGCTATAAGTTCAGAATCTAAGGAAATCCCTTCTGATGAGATTGATAAGGAAGAAAGACCCATCATGAAGCATCTTTCCCTTATTTGGCAGATGAAAAGAGAAAAAGAGTTTAGAAAGAAAAAACATGAGCAAAAAAATGTTGAAAGAATTAAAAGAAGATTCTTAAGACATCAAATTACAAGGAATAATGAGAGGTCCCAAAAGGACCAAGAAATACCCAACACTCATAGAGATTCTAGTTCACAAAATGTTAAGGACAAAGGTAAACAAAAGGTCAATGAAAGTAAACCTGAAGAACCTAAAGTTCAGAAGCCCTTAGAAGAGTAGATGTCCAAATTGGATATTGATCTTAAGAGACTAAGGATAGAAAAATAAACCATGGAAAAGATGTTAGAAAAGGATTAGATGGAACCTGCAACAATAGAAATGAAAAAGAAAATAGATTTTTTGCAGTCTTCCAAGTATTCTTATGTTGGAGTTGAGAACACAACATCTTCCTAAGCAAAAGCTACTACTTTCAAGGAGAATGATAATTTCCAAAGAAAACCATTGAATCTGGAAAGGTATAAGAAATTTAATTTCACTGGTATCCCTGGATACCCAAATGCATTTCCAAAAGATGTAGGTGATGTGTGCAGGTAATTATGTCATCTCTTGTGAAACACACTTAAGAAAATTCATTGATTTTGTTGATGATTTGAATATTACTCATGAAGATGTGTTGATGAAGATTTTTGTTTAGTCTCTAGTAGAGGATGCTAGAGAATGGTTTAGAAGTCTCTCTAATGGCTCTATTGCTTCCATGGATGAATTAATTGAGCCATTTAAAGATCAATATGGTGATAAGAAAAATAAAGGGTTCTTGCTGAATGAGTTCAATAATATCGAAAAGAATTACAATGAAGAGGTCATCGAGTTCAATACCAGATTCCAAAGAGCAATGCATAAATTGTTTCAGAAAATAAGGTTGGATGAAGAGGTATGTATAGCAACTTATCTAAATGCTTTTGATTCTAAAATGGGTTATGCTCTTAGGGATAAAAATCCTAGAACACTCACTGATGCTTACAAGATAGCAGTAAATATTGAGATGAATAGAAGGGTCTCTGGTAAACTAAATAGAAGAGATGATGCAAGGTTTAGTAGGATTAACCTAAAGGAACCTGAATATAAAGAGTATAGGGCTCCTCAAAATAATAGGCCATTCTACACTAACACTTGTAATCCTCAGAATAAAATGAAAAATCATCCTTATGGAACTCAATTTAAGGATGGGAAGCCTATTGTCCCACCTAGAAAAGAAAAACCTAAAAATAGAACTCAAGACCCTCTGCATAAAAATACTGTCCATTTATGCAATGATGATTTCTGGTGTGAGGCTTGTGAAGCCCCACATAACCCTAATTTTTGCATTGTTTCCTTAAATTTGAAAACAAATGAAGAACAAGACAATAATGAAAGTGAACAATGTGATTAAAATATAACAAATGCCTATTCATGTCATGATGTAGATTTAGATAATGAAATTGAAAATCATGATTCATATGGTTCACAAGGGAATGTAGAGAATCATCATCAACAAACTTTGTCAGACAATGGAGCAGAAGAAACATATGACCATGTAGGATGTTATGCACAAAATAATCAGGACATTCCATTGGTCAGAAAAGATTCAGATGAAGAAAAAGAAAGAATTACTGGAGATTTGGTGAACAAAGCTAGAAGCAACTATCATTTAAGGAATAGAACAATTAGTGGGACTGGTAGTCAACCTGATGGTATCTTTATAAATGAAAGTAAAACAGATACCAAGTATGTACAAAATAAAGATGGATTTGGGGAACATGCAAATAAACCTAAGGTCAAGATTATGACTAAAGCAATAGAGCCTATTGTTGTACAAGAAGGAAAAGCAAAGGTACAAGAAACAAGTTCTTCTCTTAAGATAGAAGACAAAAAATCTAAGAAAGAAGGACCAACTCTGAACATACAGATTGAGGAAAATAATATTATAGTTGAAAAACCAAAGTCCTCAGATATGAAGTATACTCCAGTAGACATGGGCCACTGTTTGTCTCAAATGATTGTAAAAGTTCCATTTTAAGAAATGATGAGGATTAAGGAACATAAAGAAAAGGTTTTGTCATTATTAAACAGTGTGCCTACAGTAAAAATTCAAAATTCAAAAAATGTTGATAAGAGACCAACTAACAAAGGGAAGGAAGCTGAGGTAATGATTTCTGAGATTCCTCAAATTTTCTTGAACACAACTTCTTCTCCAAAGGTCGTTGACCCATTTTTTATAACACTGGTAATTAATGGAAGGATGCTAAAAAATTGTATGATTGATTCAGGAGCATCAAACACTGTCATGCCAGTAGAAATCATGAAGTCTATGGGATTACAAGTGGACACTCCTCATGGGAGATGTCAAGAAATGGATTCTAGAGAAGTCAATGTTATTGGTACTATTGAAGCCAAGCCCTATAAATTAGTAGTATGTCTTGATGTGATTTTAACTATGAATGTTCTTGTGGTTGACATACCACCACATTATGGGATGTTGCTGTCTGGAAAGTAGAGTGCTTCAATGGGAGGTAGCATATAGAGTGATTTATCATATGATACTTTTAATATTAATGGAAATAATGTTAAAGTGTCAAGAGAAGGTATGACTCCTCATATGGTTGAATGGTATGAAGACACTAACATTAATTATTGTATTGATGTGGACATGGAGAATTTTAGAGTACAGAAGAGTGATCATTATTAGTGTAAAAGTACAGATCCCCTAATTAAAGAATTGAGTATACAAGATGATGGACTGTGGAAAATTTATTTTGATGGAGCTTGCTCAAAAGAAGGATCAGGAGCTGGTGTATTACTTGTATCTCCATCAGGTACAAATTTCAAATATTACTTTTTGCTAGCCTTTCAATGTACAAATAATACAACAGAGTATGAGGCTTTGTCTTTAGGGCTAGAAATTGCCATTAAACATGGAATAAAATGTTTAAAATTTAATGGCGATTCTGAATTAGTGGTAGCCCAAATAAGATCCAAATATGCAGTGAAAAATGATAGATTAAAAATGTATAAATATGCTATTTGGGATCATATTGAAATGTTTGATGCCTTTGATATAAGTTGGATAGAAAGGTCTAAAAATATAATGACATATTTCTTAGCAAATGTTGCTCTAAAAACTGATGATTAGACCTTACATGGGGTATCAATACTTGAAGTTAAGAAAAGACCAGTTGTTCTAGATAATATATACAACTGACAAGTTTTTCAGGATGACCAAGATATTCTAAGATTCATTCAATGTCTGGACTATTATGAGAATCAATACATAGATTGCAATACCTTACTAGAGAACATTGATGGTAAAGACTATGTCTTTAGAAATGGGGTTGTCCAATTAAGTTCCAATTAGATCCCTAAGGGTCTGGTTGAACTTGAAGCATTGTTCAGTAGTCAAAATGATCACTCAGTAAAAATAAGCAATGCTAAGGTTGAGGACTTAGAAGAAATTAACTTAGGATCAGAAACAAGTCCTCAAGTTGTTTATATTGGAAAAGGTTTAGATTCCCATATAAGGAAAAATTTGATTAGACTATTGAGAAAATATTAGCATGTTTTTGCATGGTCATATGAAGAACCTAAAGGCTTATAAGGAAGACCTTTTCCAACATGAGATTCCACTAAAATCAGAGGTGAAACCATTTAGGAAAAAACAAAGGCCTATTAATACTTTGCTAGCTCCTAAGATGCAGCAAGAGTTGATGAAGTTAAAAGATGCTGGGATTATCCAGCCCATCAGACACTCAACATGGGTTTCAAACTTGGTACCAGTCAGGAAAAAGAATGGGGACATCAAGTTATGTGTGGATTTCAGAAATTTGAATATTGCCTCATTAAAAGATAACTATTCCTTACCTAATATGGAGGCAATGCTACATAAAGTGATTGGTTGTGAGCTGCTATCAAGGATGGATGGTTTCTCAGGCTACAAAAAAGTCTTAGTAAACGAATCAGAGCAGTACAAGACTGCATTTACCACTCCTTGGGGAGCTTATGTCTATATCAGAATGCCATTTGGATTGATAAATGCAAGAGAAACTTTTCAAAGGGCCATGGACGTTGCTTTTAAAGAATTTAATGACTTATTCATGGTTGCTTATCAAGATGATCTAACTGCATACTCTAAGAAAGTTGAGGATCATTGTGAGCACCTAGGTAAAATTTTCCTTAAAGCTTTGGAATATGGTGTCTCATTGAATCCTAAAAAGTGTAGGGTTTTTCCAAACTCATGAAAGACAATAACTTGGATTTGGTACAAGTAAATGATACAGAGACACAGGATCAGACAGTCACAAGTATAGAAAGACAACCATTTTATATTGATATTGTGTATTTTTTAAAGAATACCAAGTGTCCTAAAAATATGTTAGAAAATCAAAAGAGGAGTCTGAAGCTGCAAGCTCAGAAGTACACCTTGATTCAAGGAGACTTATTTTGGAAGGATAAAAATGGTGTGCTACTATTATGTTTAGATAAAGATCAAGCTCAGAAAATATTAAATGAAATGCATGCTAGTATATGTGGTGGACATTTTTCTGCAAAAACTAATGCTCATAAGATTTTAAGGGCAGGGTATTATTGGCCCAGTGTTTTTAGAGATACCCATGCATTTTTCTGGAAGTGTGAGCCTTGCCAAAGATTCTCAAACAAGTTAAAGTTCTCAGGTGTCTTATTGTTAAATCTTGGAAGTGTTGAGGCACATTTTTCCATGTGGGGTATTGACTTTATTGGATAATTTTTAGAAAATTCTAGTGAAGGACATAGTTGGATATTAGTGGCTACTGATTATTTTGCTAAGTGGATAGAAGCTATCCCCACTAAAAAAGAAACAAGTAAGATAGTTATAGAATTTTTATTAGAAAATATTTTAACCAGATTTGGAGTCCCTGCCAAACTAGTCATGGATAATGCCATGTGTTTTAGATCTGATGAGATCAAAGACTTTTATAATGAATATGGGATTATAATGTCTTATTCATCCCCATATCACCCTCAGGAAAATGGCTAGGCAGAATCCAATAACAAAAGTATTCTGAAAATTTTAAAGAAAACCTTAGAAAAGAACAAGAAAGCCTGGCATACAAAGTTGAGATTGGGTTGACAGAATAACAGTTAAGAAGGCTACTGGTAGGTCACCATTTGAGCTAGTATATGGTCTGTAAGATAGGATGCCTATAAATAATCTGTTACCTATATACACATTCATACAAGAAGAAGAATTAGAAGTCTCAGATCCAATGAAAGAAATAATATTAAAGTTGACTAAACTTGATGAGATCAGAAGAGAAGGAAAAAAATAAAACATAAAACTACAACAAAAAATGAAATATCTATTTGATAAAAGAGAAAGTGGCAGAAAATTTATAACTGGTGACCTAGTGCTCCAATGGAATATAAGATCAGAAGACAAAGGTAAGCATAAAGATTTTGAATCTTTATGGCTTGGTCCTTTTATTATTTCTCAAAGCTTTGGGAAAGACTACTATATTCTAAAGAACATGGATGATGAAGAGTATGAGTTGCCAGTGCATGGGCAATTTCTGAAGCCTTTCTTCAACTAAAAAGAGCAAAGTTTATGCACAATAATTTTTTGTATCATATTGTATATAGGTTGGTTTTCCCTTCTGTTATGTGTTTCCCTTCAAGCAATAGGTTAGTTAGCTTTGCCTTCATTTTTTGAAGAGGTTTGCAACTAGAGTCTAAGATTCTTATCATAAACTTGTGTTTAGCCATCCTCAGATAGAGCCACTGTTGGTTGTATATCCTATTTTAGAGTTTACCCTGAAAATTCTTAAAGTCCCTGTCATTTTTATGCCCAGAAGGTAAAGATTCATGTTTAAAACCATTTACATATCTATGCAAATGATGTTTTTTTCAAAACCTAGATCAAAATGTCAAAAACCCTAAGCCTTGGAGAAAATTTGGTTCGAAATTGTAGAAAAGCCCTAAATTTTCCAAGTCGGTTATATTTCTGTGTTACTTTTTCATGACTTAAGTCCAATCTTATTTGCATGTGTTTATTTCCTAGTTTCTAAGTCTCATAAGAAGAAACAAATATTCCTTATGGTCTCGAGACTTAGCGGAAAGCATTGGTCGCATGGTCTCTTGATAAAAAAGAATATATTGAAAAAGTTATGAGACTTAACGCAGACCGTTGATCTCAGAAATAATCCAATGATATTCACTTTGTCTCTTAATAAAAGTGGGGTTAGTTATTTCATATGGTGACTTTGAGTTTACTTAGTCACGTTAAAACAAATCGTGTTGTCGCTAGGTCTCATGATCAAAAGAGGGTCAAGCAAAAGATTTGGAGATTACGCAAAAAATGTGGATCAAAAAGTTAATCTAATGACAATCGAGAAGTCTCTTGATTATAACCGTGGTTCAGAAATTATCAAGCGACATGGAGATTAGATGTTCACCAGGTCTCTGGATAAACTAAAGGTCAGATATGAGTTTAAGTAACAGTGTTGTCGCAAAGTCGTATGATCTAAAGAGAGTTAAGTTTAAAATTAGGAGATTAGGTGACAACCATCAGATGCAGGTAAAATTAATGGTAGTTGCATAGTCACTTGACAAGGTTTAAAGGTCAAAAGGAATCAAGCGATTAAGAGAAAAAATTAAAAATAAGACACATGTCTATTTGTTGCTAAGTCTCATTAAGTATTAGGGTTTGTATTAAGGAATAAGAGACTTAGCGACAACCGTTGGATATAGAGGAAAAGGAAATCAATGGTGGTCGTGTTATCTCCTGATGCACATTATAAAGGCAAATTGATCACATGATTAAGAGACTAATGTGATTAGTTGCATGGTCTCTTGATTGAGCATGAGATAAGAAAATTATCCAACGACATAGAGAAATTATAGTCACTGAGTCTATAGATGAAACCTGAGGTAAAAGAACAGTTAAGAGAATTTTTTGTCGCAGTGTCTCCATAAGATGGAGGGTTAAGTTAAGATATAAAGCGACACTATGCCAACCATTGGTAAAAGTTTTAATCCTACGGTGGTCACTAAGTCTCTTGAAAGAAATGCAGTTAGTGAAATTATTAAGCAACAAGGAGATCACTCAGTTGCTAAGTCACGAGAAGTAAATCAGAGTTAAAATAGACTTTTCAGTGGCACCATTATTAGCAGTTGTTAACCAATCAGAGTATAGAGATTATGATAGATGGTAAAGTAGATGTAGTATGAGTTAATGTAGCCAATTAGATTTCATTTTGATTTCATAAGGTTTTTTATGAAAGAACACTCATCAGAAAATGATTATCTAATAGTTTGAATGCCACGACTAAAATTAGAAATTGAAGTCACAGTCTGTGAAGCTAATGGTGAAGTGATTGAATTACCAATTTGAAGTGACAATCTACATTTAATTAGCATTTATGAGTATACTTGTCTGTTGTTATTTCATTTCTACCAAGTTTCTATTTTCTCAGAGTGAAGAGTTTACACAGATTTAGTGTTTTCTGAGAAAGATTAAGATTTTCAATAGCAAAGTGATTCAAAAGGTGGTTTCCTAATTTAGAATTCAGTAAAGATTATAATTGACAGTGTTCTAGAGTTCAAAGCTACAGTTTTCAGAGAATTCATAGTTTGGTGGTGAGGGTTTTCAGTAGTTTTGTTTCTATATTGGTGAATAAGGGTTGAGAGGAAAATAGAAAGGAAGTATGAGTCAAACACAGAGTATGGCCTCCACCAGTGGGAGAAGTGATGATGATGAAGATGAGTTGAAGGGAAAAAGAAACTACTCAAATGAATTCCTCACTTTGCTTCCAGGTTCAAATCAGAATCAAAAGGTTAGTGCAGATGTTTTAATTGATGATATGGATTATGTTAGAGATGTAAAAACACTAGGGTCATCAGGGTATTCCCTTTTCAATTATCTCTTTAATAATAGTGATGAACCCATGCCTATCTCAAACCCTTGGACCTGTGGGTTAGCTAGGTTGCTAGTTCTTGATGTCTTTGTCAATGTTGATTTCATACTAGAATTGGCTAGTAGATATGACCCTTTAATCAAAACCATTAAGGGGGATGATGAAAAGCCCTTACTCACCCTAGACCGAAATACTTTTATGAAAGCTTTTAATGTCTACTATCCCATGGCTACTGAGATAAATCTAAAAATCCCAGATAATAGGTACACTAGAGAATCCAACATTGCTACTAAATTGATCAGGGATCATCATGTCCCTAATAAAATGAAGACTTAAATATCTCCCTTGCAAGGAGCGACTCCATATTTTTACAAACATCTTAATTTATATATTAAGTATATATCATATGCACTATGTAGAGTGCTTGGAGAGGATGCTGGGGTAGAAAGGATTACCTCAGACATTTTGATGATGGTGCTGGATATGCAAAGTCTTCATACTACTTCCAACTATGATTACATTTAGTATATCATTGATTAGATGCACCAAGGATTTATAGATATACAAAACAAGAAGGATCATCCAAAATTTATGCATTATTAAATCCTCATGCATTTTATTCTCTACTATAATTTCTCGGTTATGATTTGTCAGTTTCTATAGCCACAAAGGTTACACTATAATTAGCCCAACCCTGTTCAGTTTTGGATCAGAGTCTGGAATTATACATCCAGAGAGCAGGAGTTCTATACCTTTGAAAATTGGATAATCTATCCACTTTTGAAGTTCTTAGGGGTTGAGAAGACTAGACTTACTATTAAGGTAATTCAATTATTGAGGCCCTTCCAATACCTTGACAAATGGCCAGGAGACCATAATTGGGGGGATTTTTATTATGAAAAATAATTTACAATGATGAGGGTTTATGGTTTCCCCCACCCTCAACACATTTTTCCATTTCATGTACTACTGAGGATAGCTACAATGGAGTTCATCAGGAAGCTTATTCTGACAGATAAAGAGCATTTGGCATCACACAAGAAGGGTACTTTTACCCCTAGGTAGTTCAAGATCTACAATTTCATTATTGGAAAAGGAGCCTTAGATCTGGTGAATACCTGGTTGAACCAGTACAAAATGAATGTTTCCTTGCATAGACATGTTGATACTAAGGGATTCATTCTTAGTGCAAAGAATTTTCTCACACCAAATATCCCCTATAAAGAGGTACATGAGGAGTGTATGGAGGAGGATTTAATAAGAAACATCTTTGAAGATGAAGAGGTTGACAGGAAAATAATTAAGTTCAATGAACTTATGGACCTAGAGAGGTAGGTAAAGTGAAAGGGGATGAAGTTTGGAGGTTTCTACCCTAACATGCCTTATCTTAAAAGGCTAGATGCAATGATTGAAAACCACACTCTTTTATGTAATCAATTAGAAGAAGCACTAGTGGTACCAGAAAAGGGCCACAGAGAGAATTCAGAGTCTGAATATGATGATGATAGTGATCAGGGCTATCCTTCTCCCAAAGCCTACCCAAATTACCAAGTACTACCATTAAAGCTTGTAGTTGAAGGGGAAGATGTCATTGACCTAATAGATGTCCTAGAGAAGGAAGTGACAAATGAGCCTCCACCTAAGAGACAAAGAGTAGAAATAGGGGAGCCTTCTAAAAGAAAAAGGACAGATAGAATTGGAGCCCTAATAACTAGAGATATACCCTATGATCATTATTTAAGAAAATAGATCAGGGCAATGAAGAAATTCCAAATGGATACAGAAGAAGAGGAGGATTTACCTCTCAGATCATGCACAAATGAGAGATTGTTGCATCAAGAGGAATTCCTCAAAGATGACAGATTCATAAAGACAAGGGAATTCAAGGATTTCCAAATATGGAATAAGCAACAAAAAATTGGAAAGTAGTTCCAATTGGTAGGTGGTGACCCAGTCATCCAAGAGGCCTTACAAAAATTGCAAGATTATGATCTTGAGTCTGAGGAGATCACACTAGAGCAAGCAGGGCAATTGGTCAAAGCCATTGGAGTATTATTTGTAGACGGCTGGGACTTGTCTTCATAATTCATTATAGATCAAATAAGGAGATAACCTGATGTCAAGCTATCATCAAAGACTCAGGTTGGAGCATGATTAGAGGGTTTGGTTATAACCCTAAATCTCAAGCACTTGTAATGTGGAGCCTAGCTCCCAAAGATCAAAATCCATCTATTCTAAATATTCAGGAGAAGATGGAAGGGAATAAAATTATTTGGACACTAGATAATATAGGGGATATGGAGATATCCCAAGTAATGACTCATTTTGGTTAGCTTAATGAGGCAAAGACATGCCAACTATCCCCTGTTGAGCCTAAAGAGGTGATGGATGTTGAGATCCAAATAGAGGATACATGGGAGATGCTTGTTGAAACAAAGAAGGGAGTTACTGAGCATAACAATGTAATTTTGGAAGCCTTGAATTCAATTTTGTAGCATAGGGTTGACACCATCAAAGGTAATATTGATGTTGTGTATGGGGCTTATGGCAGGTTGCCAGGCTTACAAGTACAAGTGGCAAGTTTGTTGACAATTTTGGATCCTTACTATGCAACTTGGTCTGGAAGAACATCTCTTTTTGAAAGATTAGCATCAGTACAACCATTGAGGTCAGATTTGCTAGAAATAGTAACCATGGTTGGAACATAGATAGAGCAGATTGGGGCCACTTTATCCTTTTTTAAAGGAAAGGCCAATAAAATTGATGCTAAGTTGAAGATGTTTGGGATAGATTATAGTAGGTTTGTACCTCCAATCAAAACTGAAGATGATCATATCAAACCATTAGGGTTATGGATATCAGAATTTGACAGTGTACTTCCCAATAAAGACATTTATGTCTCTGACCAAGGAGAATTAGATATGGGGAGGTTCAACCAAATTTTGGATGAGGCAATTAAGGCAAAAACAAACTGCAATAAATTTATTTCAAATATTAAAAGTATTACAAATGCTAGGTGGGAAAGGTAGAAGACTCAACTAGAGAATATTCAGAACTTTGAGTGGCCTAAGGAAGAGGATGTTGTTAGAATAGTCCCAAAGGATAACTGAGAGGGGGGGGGGGGGGGAATCCGTTATTATTTACTTAAGTCCTTTTCTTNTTAGAATAGTCCCAAAGGATAACTGAGAGGGGGGGGGGGGGTGAATCCGTTATTATTTACTTAAGTCCTTTTCTTTACTTCTTCAACTTTAGTATCCAACAAAGTAAATGCATAATCAGATAACACAATACTCAACACACATTTTGATTATGGGGAAACCAAATGGTAAAAACCCCGGTGGGAATTAGTACCCACAATAAACTATACTTGTTTGTAGTAATCCTTGTTAGAAGATATTTCAACCTTGTTAGGATTTGTACAATACAATGCTATAAGTATAGTGACCTGGTTAAGGGTTGGACCCTGTTAGGAGTCTTTTACAAATAACCCTGTTAGGAGTGGTGGACTCACTGTCCAAAAGCTCACTGCTTGATGGTGAAGGCTATAACCTTCTATATAATAGATATGCACTATTTTTGATGATGACCTATAGAGTAGACCTACTATCTTGATCAGTTCCAGTGTATTATAATTTATCACTTCTTCTTCACATAGATCCTTGATGAATGAACTAACTCTAATAATCTGCTTTGTACATCTTTCTTTACATTTCGTATCATTCACACTTGGTGTATCAAAATTGAACTACTATAAGTATCTTATCCAAATTAGAAGGTCATGTTGGCTCTTAAAAATACTTCATCAATATTTTAGTCAGCTTAACTAAGCACACAAACAATATTAAGTCTGCGCAAGTCAATGCTGAACAGACGCGATGCTTCACTAAGTTGGCCTTACCAAATTAACCATAACTTTGCAATCATCTTGAAACACATTTGGCACCTTTGGATTTATATCATCAACTCATAATTAATAATGAATATACACATGCATATCCTAAAGATAGTCACAACTCATGAGACACATTATATACGTCGGCCCTAAACTGTTATACATCCAGAACTATAACTGCTAATAACATAATTGCATAACTTTACTGAAACATCATATCTGGGTCTGCGTGTATGAACATAACATAATAAACATGTCAAAAACATGTATCTATCCATGCAAGTCTTCATGTCATCATTCATATAAGTTCATATAGAATTACTACTGTGTATTATATGTTGTCATCAATGACAAACATAAAATCAATCAACTGCTCTAAATCAAATCTCCAACAATCTCCCCCTTTGACATTGATGGCTATATATGATATCAAAAACATCCTCTATTCATGGTGTCCTCTTTCTTTTACAATATTCTCAATATCCTCATCAAAGATTTCTCTAAACTGCTGCAATTCCTCTGTCTATGTTTTTGTTCCATCTATATACTCCCCCAGAGTATATGCTCCCCCTTAGTACATACTCCTCCTTACTATATACTCCCCCTTTGACATCAATGGAAAAGGGTGCCATAGTCCTTTAGGCATAGGTACTAATCCAGAAGTAGAGTAGTCAACCATTCATCAGTCACTTAATCACTGATGTCTTTGCTGCTTCTTCTAAACAGATTTAGGAGAGGGAATTACTCCCAACTTCTCTCTAAGATAGTCAAAAGTATCCTTTGATAAGGGCTTTGTGAAAATATCTGCCAGCTGTTCTTTGGTGTTCACATAGTCCAATTTAACTTCTTTATCTATAACCTTCTCTCTTAAGAAATGGTACTTGATCTCTATGTGTTTTGTCTTTGTGTGCATGACAAGGTTCTTAGACATGTTGATAGTGCTAGTATTATCATAATGAATAACAATAGGATAATCAACCTGAATGCCAAAGTCTTTAACCATATGCTTGATCCAAACCATAGTTGAAAAATTCAATGCTACTGCAACATATTCGGCTTTTGCTGTTGACTGAGAAATACAGTTCTGCTTCTTGCTTATCCAAGAAACCAACATGTCTCCAAGGAATATGGCTCCTCCTGAAGTGCTCTTTCTATCATCAATACAACCTGCCCAATCTGCATCTGTATATACATGAAGCTTTACATTCTCTGATTTAGGATACCATAAACCATAGTCTATAGTTCCCTTAAGATATCTGAATATCCTCTTGACTATAGGTGACTCTGCTTGGGTTCAGCTGCAAATCTTCCAATAATGCCAACTACATTATATATGTTAGGTCTAGATTGAGTTAGATAAACGAGTTTGCCAATCATAGACTTGTATAATGTCTTATCAACTGTTGTGGAGTCATCATCTTTTGAAAGCTTGCTTCTTGTTATCATGGGAGTTCATACTTTCTTACAATCATCCATCTAAAAGGTCTTTAGTATTTCCTTCACATATTTAGATTGATTAATGAATACACCTTTATCTGTTAGCTTTACATTTAATCCCAAAAAATATTTTATAGGACCAATCATACTCATTTCAAATTCATTTTGCATTTCTTTTGCAAATGCTTTACTGAGCTAATTATCATTACCCCCAAAAATAATGTCATCAACAAATATAGCAACTAATAATAATCCGTCAGGTGTTTCTCTTATGAATAGGTTATAATTTGCTGCTCCTTTCTTGAAACCAATCTTGGTAAGATAACAATCAAGTCTCTCATACCAAGCTCTTTGGGCCTGTTTAAGACCATAGAGTTCCTTCTTCAATTTGCATACCATGTCTGATTCAGCTGAAAGATTAAATCCTTTAGGCTGTTCAATGTAGACTTCCTCATTCAAATCACCATTCAAGAAGGCTGATTTTACATCCATTTGATATACTTTAAAGTCTTTGACTATTGCATTGCCAAGAACAAATTTATGGCTTCCAGTCTTCTCATAGGGGAAAATGTATCAGTGTAGTCTATTCCTTCTCTCTGTACATATCCCTTACATACCAATCTTGCTTTGTTTCTAACTACTGTAGCATATTCATTCATCTTGTTTCTGAATACCCACTTTGTTCCAATCACATTTTTGTCACTGGGTCTGGGGACCAATTCCCATGTGTCATTTTTGATTATCTAATCTAATTCTTCTTTCATTGCATTCTTCCAA
>MU224437.1:2803018-2828744 GCA_018584345.1 Thuja plicata
AAGTTGTTAGGCTTCTTCTCCAAGGCACTTAGCTTTGATACCAATTTTTAGAATAGTACCAAAGGATAACTGAGAGGGGGGGGGGGTGAATCAGTTATCAGTTACTTAAGTCCTTTTCTTTACTTCTTCAACTTTAGTATACAACAAAGTAAATGCACAATCAGATAACATAGTACTCAACACACATTTTGATTACAGGGAAACCTAATGGTAAAAACCCCAGTGGGAATTAGTACCCACAATAAACTATACTTGTTTGTAGTAATCCTTGTTAGAAGATATTTCAACCCTGTTAGGAGTTGTACAATACAATGCTATAAGTATAGTGACCTGGTTAAGGGTCGGACCCTATTAGGAGTCTTTTACAAATAACCCTGTTAGGGGTGGTGGACTCACTATCCAAAAGCTCACTGCTTGATGGTGAAGGCTACAACCTTCTGTATAACAAATATGCACTATATCTGATGATGAACTATAGAGTAGATCTACTGTCTTGATCAGTTCCAGTGTATTACAATCTTTCACTTCTTCTTCACATAGATCCTTGATGAATGAACCAACTCTAATAATCCACTCTGTACATCTTTCTTTACATTTCATATCATTCACACTTGGTGTATCACAATTGAACTACTATAACTATCTTCTCCAAATTAGAAGGTCATGTTGTCTCTTAGAAACACTTCATCAATATCTTAGTCGGCTTAAATAAGCATGCAAACAATATTAAGTCTGTGCAAGTCAATGTTGAACAGACGCGACGCTTCACTGAGTCGGCCTTACCAAATTAACCATAACTTTGCAATCATCTTGAAACATGTTTGGCACCTTTGGATTTATATCATCAAATCATAATTAATCATGAATATACACATGCATATCCTAAAGATAGGCGCAACTCATGAGACACATTATATACATCGGCCCTAAACCATTATACATCCAGAACTGTAACTACTAATAACAAAATTGCATAACTTTATTGAAACATCATATATGGGTCTGCGTGTATGAACATAACATAATAAACATGTCAACAACATGTATCTATCCATGCAAGTCTTCATGTCATCATTCATATAAGTTCATATAGAATTACTACTGTGTATTATATGTTGTCATCAATGACAAACATACAATCAATCAATTGCTCTAAATCAAATCTCCAACATATGTGACAAAATGGGATATTATGACAAAGCCCAAGAAGAAGAATCCTATCACAGTTGATTTAGATGTTATGGATGAAGAATAAAGGACACATGGCACCTAATCTATGAGCATAGGAAGGTTAGTAATCTTGAAAAGATTAGTGTAAGTTAGCCTGTATTGGCGGTCACTAAATCTTGTTACAACTATTAGATACTATCCTAAATAGGTGTTGACAAAGGTGCTGACATCCACAAAAGGACAAAGTACAAAATCATATTTTATTCTTTGATTTTTTCCTTCCACCACTTGGAGCTTTCTTTTTTTTTTTTGTCTTTTTCTAAGTTTTTAGGGTTAGGTTTCTTAAACCATCTGAAGCTTGCTACATCCTTATCTTTAGGATTCCAAGATGGTTTGAACCTATAAATAGATCTTATTATAACAATTGAAGTAAGTGATGAAATATAATTATAAGCTAGACTACATAATTTTGTTTGTGTTTTTTAGCTTTAGCCTCTATATGTATGAAGAAGGAATATAAATAAAATACAGTGCAAATTCTCTTTTATATTGTTGTTTTCTCTTTACTTATTGTGTATGATCTTTTATTTTTAATCTATAAGGAATTTTAAGCATATTGGTTACAAGGTATCTATCTAATTACTTACAAGTTTCTTTCAAGGGAAGAACTAAGTTTTGTGAGTAGTTTCAAAGAGTATAACAATATTTAAGGATTTGATGTAGCAGGGTTGGAGTGACAGTGTGATTTGTAAGGAATCTTACTTGATTTTCATATAGGTTGTAAGGAAATCTATAGTATCTTTATTTACTTTTTCTGTGGATTTACATCTTTGAATCTATAGCCCAAGGATAGGCACTGGTCTTGAATCTGTCAAGTGATTTATCATCATCCAAACAATTTAAAATATACAAATATTTCACTTTTGTATGCAAAACATATAAGTCTAAGTAATTGTATCAAGACATACAATTCATTCTACTAATCCCTTTAAGAGAGGATTAAAAAAGGTTGCCCTTCCTAAGTTTTGAGAACTAAAAAGGAAGAAGGATGAATGTCCTTAAAACACTACTATTTACTGTTATCATTTCAATAGTTTTCATGGTTAAGCTTTGTGTCAAGTTGTTTTCAATTTTATGCAGAGTAATTTATAAGGTAATATAGTAAAAGACAGTAAAGTAGTATCAACATTTACTAATACTGTAAGACAACAATTTTATATAGGTAATACCTGCCTGGGTGTTGTGGAACCTAAAAAGGAGGTGGTAATAGTTTCCCCAGAAATTATCATAAATCCTTATCAATTAGAGTTTTCTCTTACTTGAGTCATTATTTTCAGATATTGGGAGTCATTGAGTTAATCAAATATTCAAGCATCATTTGAAGGTTCAACAAGGAAAAACCCTAACAACACCCAAGGTTAAAATTGAGTCAAAGGAAAGTTAAGACTAAGGTCAGAACTAAGGGTTTTCTTTGAGAAAGTCCCATTTTATCGAGTGGTAGGTGTGAAGCCTCAATGCAAAGATGGTCAAAATCTAATGATCAAGGCATTGCGTTGAGATGACATGTGGCACTGATGACATCAAGGGTTCTGGGTTTATAGACAAGATAAAAAAAAATTAAAGAAGATCTAAGGGTGGGTGTAATCCCTTGGTGGCCAAGATGAAGATGTTTAATCTTTAAGGCATTGCACCAGGACACCACGTGTCTACGATAAGATCTAAGCTCGAAGATAGAATAAAGATAAAGATAGATCGACGGTCATGTTTTAAAGATGATAAAGATTCAAATCTAGGTCATTTATCAAATCTTCCGTGTGA
Organism: Thuja plicata; assembly: GCA_018584345.1. NCBI lineage: Eukaryota > Viridiplantae > Streptophyta > Pinopsida > Cupressales > Cupressaceae > Thuja > Thuja plicata. Next base: position 2,806,007 of record MU224437.1, read on the forward strand.
CCTATGACCATTATAAACATATATTCAAATATTCAAATCTAATTTTTAGGGTTTCATGGTGGTGGCATGGTCTTTCAAGTTGCAGACAAGAAAGATGGGTCAAGATGACTTCTATAATCAAATTTATGGTGATGGGAGATGTATTCATGACTTTATATGATCTTCTGAGATATTTACCAAGTGCATTGATGAGCAGACTTGACTGTTTTACGATTTTTGCATGGTTTATTGAAAATCTATTATAACCCTAATTCTACCCTAATTGATTGGATGGATTGACTCTCGAGCCTGTGTGCTAGGGGAGGTTGTATATATGTAGTTTTAGAAGCTTTTTTAGCTAGGTTTTTTCAGCTTATGCAAGAATTTTTGTGGCATTCTCTCTGCCCTTAGGATTTCATTTGTTTGTAATTTCTCATTGAATTCCAGATTATAAAAAGGTTTTCTGTGATATTTTCTCTGGCCTCAAGCTTTTTCTTGTTTGTATTTCTCTTACTGAAGCATAATATAATGGTTAATGTTAGAGAAATCTTGGATTTCTTGAGCCTTCTTTCTTTCTGCATCTTTGTGCACTATTGTGGGTGATTTGATTTAGATAATCTTGTGGATTTTATTCATCCCTTGTTACCTTGTCTCATTCACATGCCTATTTTCTGGAGTGGATGTTTGTTTGTAGGTCATAGTATGTGTCTATCTCCTTGGATATGTTATTTTTTGTGAAATATTCTCTTTCCTTGAATAGCCTCTTTCCATTTCAGACCTCTCTATGAAATACTTATGCAAACCTATTCAGAAAGTTGTGTTCTGCTAGATTCAGGAACTTCATGCTAGCTTGGTCACTGTGTTATTATTCATGTTACCTTCAATGTATCGGCTAGTAGGATAATTTTATTTTCATTCATTTCCCTTCGATTCTCCTTCTATCCCTTTTCCTTCCAAGTTTACTTTCATGTTAAAAAGTAAATAAGGTGAATATCCAAGAGGAACCAACCTAGAATCCAGAGGCTTCACTCCAGTTAGCAGAGGTCCCACAACCTAGAAGTTATTCCCATGTTATAATAGATTTTTAGGCTCAAGTGCTTAGAATGGTGCAAAATTTAGTGTATAATAGTACTTACAGAAGGCTAGATTTCTTATTGGTACTGACAACAAGTTAAGGATGAAGAAATTTGGTCCTTGTAAGATAGCCGAGTTGGTCGAAGTACAAGAAGCAAGCAGTATGGAGTATCTTGTTAAATAGAAGGAAAAATGAGTCGAATAATTTTCATGGGTTTCTTAGGATGAGGTTGACCTTTTATTTATTTATTTTGGCCCCATCAAAGTGAGAGACTCACTTTTAAAATAATGACAGTTGTCTTATGTAGGTGCATCTTAGGATCTTGGAATTCTTGCATCAACAAAAAATATTTGTTTTTCTATTTTCCTATTTGATCAGTTTTTTTGTTTCTTTCTGGAATCATTCTATGTTTATTCTTGGAGGCTGCAATCCTTCTTGTGTATTTGTATCTTCATCCTTGCCACTCTCCTTGGATTGGGAATCATTTGGTTACTTTAATTTTGAGAATTTTTAGATTCTTGGTGAGACTCTATTATTCTTCATGTTTTTGACCAGGCTTCATGTTTTTTGATCTCACAAAGATTTTCCTGATTGGAGAAGCTTAGAAACTCATTTCTTGATGATTCCACATTTTTGGTTGACCTATTTGATGGATTAAATCTCATATTCCACTCATTGGAGGAGGATACTTATGAATTTGGATCTTGAACTATCTTTGTAATACATTTTATTTTCATTGGGAAATGTAATCTTTCATGGCCGACCTGATGTTTGCAAAGGTCTTATATACCCTTGTAGTTTTTTTCATAGAAGTGAGGAGAGAGACAAAAAAATTATCTTAGCACTGTGTTGGTGAACAAATTTATCTCTGCTTTTCTTATAAATTATACTAACTCTATGCCTCTTTGGAAACAAACTATCCTACAACAGTTGGGTAAGCATGAGATAATTGCTTCCCTCTGAATTGTTTGAGGTACAGATCCCTATGAACAACATTTAATAAATTTATAAATTTAAAACCAATAATTGTACTTTTAACCTGAAAGCACGTAAGGATCTCTCAAATACTCTTAGGTATTGAGGTATTTTCAGATAATATAAACATAAAGAAACATAATCAAAGAAGGCATAGTTTCTTTGACTAAAACACAATATACTTGAAAGGAAATAATGAAGAGAATTATCCAGAAAGGAAGACAAGTACCATGCATTCACCACAATGCAGAGTGAGAAATAAACCAATTCACAAAGTAATTGACATATCATAAGTCCAAATTCACAAATTTAAACTTAGCATTGCATTAGAATATCATGATCATACAGAACAAAGTCTAAAATTAATCCGATCTAGTATCTTTCTATTCAGTTCTCTTAGAGAATGCAGAAAATCTCAACAAAATCAGAAAATGTTGAACTAAGTCTAATAGATTCCAAAAATTTCATCCCCTTCCCAATTTTATGTCTCAGCATATATAGTTTAACAAATTTGAGAGGCCTCCCTGAAAAACTCGGCCTCCAAAATTAACTGAAAAAGAAATTGGTTTCAGACCAGTAAATAAAGATAGAGTAATAGTTTTTAACAAAAGCTAAAGAGTAAACAAAATAACTTAAACATAGGCACAAAATCCATCACGCACTTTTATTTATTATCTCCAGACGTGGCTTCTCGAACCAGCTTCCAGCTCTAAAATTTACTCACTAGCTCTTGGATCAGATGAGAGTGGAGGCTCTTTAGACCATTCATCTTTGTGTGACATGCGCTCTTTTCCCATTTGAAATCCCAAATTTTCTCTAGCTATTTGGGTAACTGTCCCCGGTTTAGGTACAACATGGATTCCACATTAGCAACTTTGGCGAAATCTTCAGCTGTTATTTCCTCCTTTTCTTTGATATCATTCATCACATCCCCTAAACTCTTGGTCATAGCCTCTGCATTTATATTTCCTTCGTTGAAATGAAGGATACTTGACGGGTTCACAAATTTGATGTCTTTTAATGCATTAGTATGCATCTCTTTGATCTCTTTCTCCATGGTGCGCATGCTTGAGACCGCTGCCTTAAACAAACTGATCTTCTAACTCAGGTTCTTTTTTAGAATGAAGAGCATACATGCATCTAACATTTTCATTGGGTTCTCTGCCAAGAACTTCCCAACTCCATATCCTTCTATCTCAGCAACTTGGGATACAACAACACATTTTTCCTCATCTAATTCCCAAGTTGGAATCAAGGTATGAATCTCCCCAACCAGAGCTTCTCCTTTTACAAAGGTAGTTACAAAATCTTGAATGAACTTATTTCCTTCCATAATGATACCACCGATCTAGTATTTCATAGCCACCATCAGGGATCTACCCTGATGCATCTATTTCATCATTTGCTTACTATTTGCAGAATTAGGATCAAAAGCTTGCAGAGATTGAGTTAGAGGAAGAGCCCCAAATTCACTGAGTGAACTAAGGAACTCAACCATCATGATTACAAGAAATTTGAGATTATGTTTCTCTTTTCCATCCTTCTGGGATTGTCCAAGCATATGGTCCACTGAGAATTTGAAGAGGCGATCTTGAGTGTCTCTGTTCAGTACCCCCAATTTCATCATTGTAATTTCAAAATCCTCTATTGCAGGTTCAAGAATACCCTTCTTCTACTTGAAAGTGGCTATCTCGATGGTTACTTTTCCTGTGACAAGTTTTGTGGTCAACCTGCATTACTCTTGGTCTTCTTTGTTTTTGGGGCATGAACAACATATTTGGTAATAATATCTTGAACTAGCAAAGAGACAGGTTTGAAACTGCATTTCTTGCTCACTGATTCAGTTAGCCAAGGAGGAATTGAACTAGAAACCAACCTATTTTAAACATTCTTGGTAGGTGTCATGTCTTCTTGCTGGACCTCAGACTTATCCATTACTGTATCCTAGATTTCTTTGCCCTGTTCTGGTGAAAAAGAGATATCTTCATTATTGACATCAATGTCAATGAAACTGGAGTTAGGGGAAGCCATTTGGAATCAAATTTCAACTCTAGTTCTTGACCTTGTTCAAGGTGCAATGGGGTGTCCACTAGGCACAAATATTTTCTTAGTTGAAGGAAAATTACCTGCATGAGGAGTCAAGAGGGAAATGTTAGAGGAATTAGGTCAAACTTCAATCGAGATCGATCTTGCCTTAGTTTCCTTAGGAGAGGTGACCCTCTTTCTGTTCAATTTTATCCTTTTAAACCAGTCATTTGTGTAGGATAGAATGAACCTAGCTCTTAGTTTGATGTCTTCTGCTTCTTCCCTTGTCCAATACACCTCTGACAAAGTTTCTGCATTAGGTTCAATAAAACCAGGTTCAGTGATTTCTGACTCATCTTTGATCACATTAGAAACGTCAAACTTTAGCTACAGACTTTTAATTTGAGGAACTAGTAATCTGGAATGATCCCTCATCTAAATTTCTCTTTCATCTCCTATATCTTCCCACAAATCTTCCATATGCAGATTCAGGTCCAACTACTTTTTCAAACTGAAAGCCTTAATGGAAAACCCTTTATTGTCAAATCCTCTTCTTGACTCATAAAATTGCATGTGAAAACCAACTAAATTGCTGCCTATCACTGAGGCATCTATCATACTCTTACATACCTAAAAATTCTATCCTTCACAGCCGAGACTCCACAACTTAGCTCTGAAAGGAAATGAGCTTGAAGGATGGAATTTAAAGAAAACTCACTCTGCGAGAAAATCATCCAAGAGATGATAATTAAATGCTGCGCATAGGATGGAATGAAATGAAGCTACTGATGCAACATCTGGCCATCACTTCATTTAATTAAACCCCCTTAAGTCATTATTTCTACATTAAATACTATCCCTTTGTTTGTGCCAAAAAAACATCTGCCTTAACCCACATTGCCAGCTTGACTTTTCCCACCTGCCTATCACTTTTCTAAATCAACCGTACTATCATTTTGATAGATACACTTTGATGCATCATATCATCCATTAATTCAGTTGTCATATCACCTTTGTTCTTTGTTGAATCCTTAGTTGAAATTCTTTGAACTACTTTGAACTGAGGTTCAAAGTGGTTCGAAGCAATTCAATGACGTGTCACGGGTCCCACCTGCAATCACTGATATTAGGCCAAAAAATTTGATTGAACTACTTTGAACTAATTTGAACTGGGGTTCACAGTGGTTCATGAAGGAAAAATGGATACCAACATTTGATCGAAAGAAACGACTTTCAAAAGATGGGCTCATGACACATTTAAAGAATAAGTTTGAAGATATAGCTGACCTCACAAGGCTCTTTTCACTTGGACTTCTTCTGCATAAAGGGGGATCGGGAAAAACTTCAAAGAAAACATCAAAAAGGGGGTTAACTCTTTTGATCATGGTGACTCAAATAGACCCTAACACATGGGTAGGATTTTGATCATTAGATCGGAAGTAATAAAGTAGCTACTAAATGCTCATGTAGTCACTTCTTGTTATAGATGGTATAAAAATATAGCCTATTGAAGGTTTTTACCCTTGCATTTTTTCTTGTATTTATATTTCCTATTTTATCCAAAAATCTTGATTTGTTATTGTAAAGTTCTCAGCCTTAAACTTTCTCCTTTTTCTTTTCCCTACTTCATTATCTTTGCCCTGTTGGTGTTTTAAAATGTTTATGCTTAGAAAGATACCAATATACCTTGAAATTGATTTTAAGAGTGGTTAGCTCCAAATATGGAAGATCTTAAGGTAACTAGACCAACTATAGGGACAAGAGTCCCCTATGCACTTCTAGCTCTGCAAAACCAAGGTGGGTACACCTAATCTAGATAAATATTAAACTCTTCACAACTCTCTACAACTCTGGATTTTAAACAACAGATAATGGTAAGAAATTACTAAATGTTAACCACACATTCATTGACTCTCCATTACCATGCAGGATAACAACCACAACCACAAAACTCAAAAGGAAATTGATATGGTTTTGATTTTTTTAAAAGGGAATAATATAGAAAAACCTACAAGATATGTATCAATATAGAAGGTAATAATTACTGATCAATGATTTATTCATTGGGAAATGTCTCTAGTTCAGATACATAACAAAGAAACCAACTACTGTCAAAGAATCCAAGCCATACATAAAAATAACTTAGACCAAGCACTTACAAAATTCTTGTGCAAACCAGATGAACTTATGTCTTATCTAAAGAAAGATTTAATTTGATCCTTGATCAAAACTAAGGAATAAAAACATACACATAGATAAAATCTATGCAGTGAATCAGATGATCCAAAACTCAAGAGATAAACACAAATGAGAGACTTTAATATGAAATATTGTATTAAGTATGAAGAATCAAGTTTCTATTTCAAATTGTTTCAAAACATATACCACTTCAATAAATGCAAAAGAACCGCAACCCTCTATTCTATATTGACACTCTCTAGATATACATCTACTATAATCTCATTGGAATAAGTATACAACTAAATGCTTTATGTTACTTCCCCAAGTTTCCAGCCCTTCTAAATGATCTTGATAATCCTTTTATATATTGACTGCAACAAGATTCAGATAATTTAGAGTTAGGTATAAATAAATAAAACTATTACATGATAGAGGAAATTAACTCATTTGAACAACCAAGTAGCTCTGTCTTTAGCAAGTTGAAACCTTTCCTTTAATTCATCCTATTGAAGAATCTGATTTGGCTTCCATCCATCTTGGGAAGATGAAGAAAAAAGTGATGCATAAGGAATAATTAATAGAATGTCTTGTTTGCATTAATTACTCCTAGTAATACTTGGCCCTTCAGAACTGTAAATACCAACTAACCCTTCTTCAAAAACTCAACACCTAATGAACATAATATGATCCTTGTTTATATAAATTTGGAAAGGACCTTTCATTAATGGAAAATAATAGAAAAGGATAGAACTTGGGTTTAAAATAGGATTAAAAAACTAATCATAAGCCCTAATAAAATATTCTCCCCATAAATGCACTTTGAAGAATCAAATTTCTATTGACAATATCAGGAAACTACATAAAAATGACCCAAAAGATCAATTTATTATCCTGTCGCATAAGATAGTCCACTGCTTCAAACCTTGATGAAAATAATTTAAATATTTGAACAATCAGATACAATGACTACACCTAGAGGGGAAAAAACATCAATGACTGATATTAAAACATTTTTGCATTTTTAAAACATCACCGTCGATCTTTTTAAAATCACCTGTGAGCTAATGATCATATATGGACATGTGCCACTCTATCATGATGCCTTGATTACTAATCCTTATGCATGTCGTGTTTGAGGGAAAGTGTCGGTCGACCAATGAAAAGTAACCAAAATGTATATTAATCTTACCCTTGCCTTCAAAACCATAGGTCCTACAACCTTAGGCATTAATGTGTCAAGAAAACGTGAACCCATGATAGAAATCTTTCATGCTTATCAGGTTCAAGGGAATGTGACAACTGTCAGATCAAATAATTCTATCCTGTCTTTAACTGGACCCTTACCTCAGCTTGGTCCTGCCATCTACCACGCATTGCATAGGCATAAACCCAAAATAGCTATCCAATATGCATCTTTTTTTTATCGAAAAATGCCAACCACACAAACAAATCTAAACTAATTGATGATTATATCCTTTAGTGCTAACCAATTTCCACATGTCACATATTCATGAAGCCACAAAGAAGTAAACATGACACATCTTTGCATCCAGGCATTATATGGACTATTGACTGAAATCTAATCTGACGGTTGCTTATCTTTCTTTCACTATAGAATAGCCTACCAAAAACATGTGTTTCTCAATGAGGATGCCTTGAAGGGATATCCTACAATCATCTTGTGATTAGGGTAATGTGAAAACCATTAGATGAACTTTGATCTAATGGTGATTTGAAAAATCTGCAAGGTTAAGAAGAAACGGGCTCACGATGACATGAAAGACAGGTGTCGCCTAGGCGTGATACCTTGAAGCATAAATTTTCCACATCTCATGATAAAATAATAACACCTACCTTCAGATGAAAGGAACCTACTCGATGCTTAGGAAAAGGTAAAATGTCATGGGGAACTTAGGAACTTTAGGAAAAATTAAAGCAGATCCCGCTAGGACTTAGTGAATATTAGATGACCCCACCAACAATAACTTAAAGCACATGGGTAAAGGAAAATTAAGTGACCCCATAAAAAGTAACATCATTTTATAACATACACACAATAGACTTAGGGTTTTAGACCAAGAAGGAACCAAGGGTTTAAGAACTAGAGACATAAAGGACCTAAAACGAGATTCACAAACCTTGAAAAAATTTGGAACCATCAAAAATTTGAGAGTGCTAATAGTGGCTCTGATTGGGGATGTATGTCTCTTGAAGGCATAACAAGATTCCAGAACTCTTAGTTAAGAAGACCACCTACAAAAAGGAAAAATAACCTACATCAAACCAAAACAATAGGAATATGTACAAACCAAAAATTATTTACAACCGACTGTTCATGGATTCTGATAACTTCAAGAGAATTATAACTTCAAGAACTATCCATGAATTGGTAATTCAAGAATGTTTCCAATTAAATATTTTAAAATGTAAGAATCATAAATCCACTTACTATCAATGATATATGGTCCTAACCAAATAGGATCAAATTTGATATGTTTTCCTTTATCTTCGAATTTGACATTCCACATCAAGACCAAATCATCAGTTTCAAAACTTCTTACAATGGTTCTTTTATCATACAAATTCTTACATTGAAGTTGCAACCTGACATTCCTATTATGTGCTTCCCTTCTTGATTCATCCAATTATATCAAATCATCCATTCTAATCTTCATCTCATCATCCAGTTCCTCATCATATTTTTGGATAAACTTGTACATTTGCAATAGGCTATTTTGTGGAAACCTAGTATGTATACCATATACTAAATCAAAGGGCACACAACTAATGAATTTTTTCACTGCCACTCTATCAGCCCATAGCGCTTGTTGCAACTTTGAATCACATGCACTTTTTTTCTTATCCAATACTATTTTCAAAATCTTTATCAGGCTCTTATTATTGGATTCAACTTGACCATTCCCCTGTGGGTGATATGGGGAAGGATAAGAAACTTGGATCCCATACTGCTGGCAGAAAACATTAAGTTCTTCAGATCTGAAACTCATTGCATTATCCACCACAATTTTTTCTAGACAACCAAACCTAGTGGGGATATTTTGTAGCATAAAGTTAGTCACAACTTTACTAGTGGCTCTTTTGGTGGGAATTGCTTCAACCCACCTGGTAAAATAATCAGTTACCACCAAAATCTATGAATGAACCCAACTACACTTGTTAGGAATCTATCCAATGAAATCCATTCCCCATTTTTGTAAAGGTGCCTCAACTGTGACATGCCTCAAAGGTAAATTTCTACTAAAATTAAGCGTACTTGCAAATCTTAGGAAAGCATCACATTTTTTGACATAACTGTGGGCATCCTTGAAAATATTAGGCCACCAAAAACTAGACCCTCATAATTTTATGTATAGTAGTCTTAGCCATGTAATGGCCCCCACATGCACCATTATGCATTTGTTCCAACAAGTTCTTCGATCTGTCATAGTCTACACATTTGAGAAATACTCCATCATGCTCCTCCACCACAATTGACCTTGTATAATTGCATACTTAATGACATGAAAATTAACTAGTCTTTACCTATTTTCATCCATTTCAGGAGATAATATTATTTTATTTAGATATCCAATGATTACCTTATACCAATCACAACAATCCATATCACAAATTTAAGGCCTTTGCTCTTCTTCTAACATGTTTACATGATAAGCATCTAAATTGTCCCGAGACATAAGTTTTGCAAGTCCTAGGCCTGTGACCAATTTTGTGATCAGAATGTCAATAATAAACTCTTGGATTCTATTTATCCATCTACACCTCCTTCCTGAAACTTCTTGTTGGACCAGAATGTCCTTCACAACAATATTCGACACATAAGTAATTATAGTTTCTCCTAACAAATAACACCTAAAATATTTGACAAATTTAACTAGATCATATGCCTATTTTTCCATGATGTCATACTTCAATTTTGTTGCTCGTAATGATATGATTAAAAATAAAATGGGATATTCAAAGCCCTCTGAATTCTTTTGTAACAATACTGCAACAACAGTATTGTATAAAGCAAAGGAGAAAGTCTGCAAAGGCTTGCTATAATTAGGTGTCCTTAAAATAGGGGCATCTTTGATACCTTTCTTAAAACCTAAGAAAGCCTTAAATTATTCTTCATTCCACTCCACCTTATCTCCTTTCTTCATCATCTTTTCAATAGGGATACTAATCTTTGTGAAATTTGTAATAAATCTCCTTAATAAATTTACCTATCCAAAGAAGGATTGAATGCCTCCGACATTCTTGGGCTAAGGGATTTTATCAATAGAAGAAACCCTTTTAGGATCAATCCTGACTCCATCCTTAGACACAATGTATCCTAAGATATTTCCCTCTATAAATCCAAAAGCACATTTATTTGGGTTGAAAGAGACCTCATATTCTAAAGCTCTAACAAACATTTTCTCAAGATGATCATAGTGTTGATCTTCTTTTGTTGAATAAGATGTCAAGTCATCCTAGCAAACAACTAAAAATTTATTTATGAAATATTTAAATGCTACATCCATGGCTCTCTAAAAAATTTCCCTAACATTTTTCAATCCAAAAGTCATTCTCACATAAACATAAGTACCCCATGGTGTGGTGAATGCAGTCTTAAATTGTTCATATTCCTTAACAAAGAATTGGTTATATCTTGAGAAGCCATCCATCATAGACATTAATTCAGACCCACTAACTCTTTGTAACATGGCTTCCATATTGGGCAATCCATAGTTGTCCTTTAATGAATTGATGTTCAAATTTCCAAAATCTACACAAAGTCTGATATCTCCATTTTTCTTTCTCACTGGTACCAAATTTTATACCCACGTGGAATGTCTAAAGGTTTTTATAATCCCAACATCTCTCATCATTTTTAATTCTTTGTGTATTTTGGTTCCAAAGTGGGATTGATAGGTCTCAATTTTTTTCTAAAAGGCTTAGTGCCTTTCTTTAGAGGAATCTCATATTAAAATAGATCTTCTCTATAGGCCTTCAAATCATCATAAGACCATGCAAAAACATGCCTATAGTTTCTTAGAAGATCAACCAATAAATTACTATTTTTAGGAGACAACTTTTTACCAACATATACATTCTTAGGGTCCTCAACTATTCCTATATTTATTTCTTCAATATCTTCAAGTTTACTTACAACATTTGTAGAAAAAGACTTGTCAAGTTACTATCAAAAGCTTTCTGAAGAATAACTAGCCCTTTTGGAACTTTATTTTATTTTAATTGGAGAACCTCTTTACAAAAAATGGTATCTTTATTGTCCAAGGTTTCCATATATCAATTGAAATTCATTTCTTTTTTTAAAAAGTCTTCTTCACAATTTAAAAATCTCAGAATATCCAAGTCATCTTCAAAAACTTGCCATTTTCAACATTATCTAGTATTGAAGGCCTAAATTGAATCTCTCTTTTAGAAATTCCTGCAAATGTGATATCCTTAGGTATCAAAGAAATGTTAGCTAGTAATTCTATCATTTTGTTTTGACCTCTATCTATCCAATCAGTACCAAATGCATCAAAGATTTCCAATTCATCCCAAACAATATTTCTATACTTCTTGAGTCTCTGATATTTTGAAACATATTTGGATTTAATCTGAGATATTGTCAATTTAGAGTCTCCAATTAATCTGAGACTTCTTATTCCATGTTTTGAGCCTAATCTCAATCCTATCAACAAAGCCTCATATTATGCAACATTATTTGTGCATGTAAACAACAATGTAAAAGAAAAATTAAAGGTCTTACCACTAGGAGCATTCAATAAGATTCATGCACTAGCTTCTTCCTTAGAACTTGCTCCTTTAAAGTACATAGTCCACAAATCATGTTGGTCCATTGAGTTGTGTTTTTCATCAGATAAAAGCATAGGTTGAACTCTTCCTTCAACCCCTATATCTTGTACTTGAAAATATCCAATATCGGTATCCACAAAATAATTCATATCAGTATCTTCATTTACTTCAATCATATGTGAAGTCCTATTTTCTTAAGACACCTCAACATTGTTACCAACAATATTGAAAGTAGAAAAAGATAGACCACATTGAATAATCTCTCCCATTGAAGCACTCCATTTTCTTGACAAAAAACATTCCATAGTGGAGAGGAAAATCAACAACTAGAACACTAATTGTTAGCACTTTGTCAGGATATGCAACCAACTTATAAGGTAGAGCTTTAATAGTACCAATAACATGCAATTCTCTTGAATCCATTTCCTGACACCTTCCACGAGGAGTGTCAACTTATAATCCCATAGACTTCATGAACTCTATAGGCATAATAGTGTTAGATGTTCCATAATCTATCATACAATTATTTAAAATATTTCCATTTATAACCAAAGTCAAGAAAAAAGGATCTATGGTTCCAAAGGAAGTATTCAAAACATTAGTGTTTAGATAAATCTGATGGATTTGTGAAACAAATTCTTCTAACTCTTTTCGCTTGCTTTCTGATTTATCTTGTACATTTTTCACCTTTTCAACACCTTCTAATTTATGAATTATTGTGGAATAAACACCATTTACCAAAGTGAGGACCTTCTCCTTATGTTCCTCGATTCTCATCATTTCCAAAAGCGGGACTGTTGATGAAACTTTGTGACCGGCCCTGCCAACAGGGTATAAGTTGTCACCGAGTACCGGAGTACTGACCAACTCCACCTGTAGAGGTTTACCAGAGAATGAATTCTCCTAGCCTCCAAGAACCTGGTAGTTGAGTCTCAATGGTGCGGGGGAGCTAAGGTGGGCAGGTGACTGCTGTTTGAGGGGATAGTTGGTTTTTACTCATCACTTTTGGGGATTTCAAAAGGGGGTGAGGTTTCCTGGATGCATCTTAGATTAACCAAATAAATCACAAAAGATATACCAGAGTTAGAATATATTTCTATTTATAGTCATGCGATACATATTCAAACACAAAAAATGCTCCAATGTAGAAAAATAAAACTAAATACTGGATACACAAAGAATCAGCAATTCATACACATCCAGTAGAAAAGGGAGATAATATTATTTAACTAAATGAAAAACACTAGAGTAAAAGACAAAAGAGGACATACAACATGAAACATTTTCACTAAATTTAGAGATCAAAACAACAAACAACATAGGGCCAAAAGCTATTCTTCCTTCTTTCATTAACTTGAAATGGTTCTAGCATCATTGGCGAGTACATTCATGGCTCCAAGGGAGCATTAAGCTACAGGGAATAGACTGAAAGTAAAATTCTAATTTCTATTTTCTATTTCTATTGGACAAAGAAATCCTCAATTTTTCCGACCCTTGCTAAGGCATCGGTCTTATCATTTATACATAAACTTGACCTAATTTGCCTCTACACTTGCTAATAAAATACAATATCTGTGGCTAGTACTACCTGCACCACTTACAATCATCTCAGGATGTATAGAGCTCTGAAAAGAAGGAAGAAGAAGAAAGGGGAGAAATCTAGAAGAATCAGCCTAGAGAAGAGGGCCGTGGTACTGATAGAGGAAACTTGCTTAATTAGGTAACTTAGGCCATACACCTCATTAATGTTGATTGCAGATCCCTATCTTTGAGGCGCGTCAGATAGTAAACGCGGGAGTGATGCCTTGGGGGAATAAGAAGACATCTGTAAGACCCATGCCATCTATTTGACCTATCATTATTTGGATCACCTACATTCTGACCCTTATTAATTCTTGACATTGATCAGTCGGCTCCGGGGAATCTTGATGTAGATTGTTGCAAAAGAATACAAAATTGGAACCCAGAATTTTGGAGTCCAGGAGCTTACACTAAAAAAATAAAAAATCTTCAAAAATTTTCCCTAATAAAAAAAATATCCGGAGACTGGAAGACTTTACTTCTCTTTACATTTTTGGAATATCTCTAAAATCTATAGAATTCCCTCTTCATCTATCTTCTTTATATAATCCCGATGGTCCTTGGCTGCCTCAAGCTAATCAGCCACATCTCTGGCACCCTCTTTGAATTCTAAAGCCATCTTCACTGAATCGTGAGCCCAGAGTACCATATGGGTGAGACGTGACATCTTCACTCCATCAAAATCTCTGGGGGTCCAAAACTATGACTCCATTATTTCATCAAATTTACTTAAAACAAAATCCATCGGAGTGCATGTCTCGATGCTGAAGGGATCAACTGCCAAAACCCTTGTGACAAATCCCACATATGGAATTAAAGAATTTTGAATTACTGATACTTTACCCTTTAGGGCCGCTACCAGTTGCTTGCTCATCTAAATTTTTAGGCCAAGTCTAGAGTGTTGGGCCCGGAGGTACCCAAAATCTTCACCCCCCAAAATTCCCATCTCCATGATGGCCTCTTCCCCAAAATTCATTATTTCCTCTAGTTCACTCTTTCATTATTCATATTTTTCTATCTCCCCCTCCCACTAGGAAACAACTCCATTTACTTGGCCCAAGATGTTCCTGGCTTGGTGGAGGTCCAGGAGTGTGGTTTTCAGGAAATGCGTTATAGCTCCTACCTGCTCAGTCACCCAATAATCTATGGCCTACACTTTCTTCTTCATTTCTCTTAGCACATCTATATCACTCTATGGAAGTGGTGTTATGGATGTGGAAGCCTCTGGAGGAATCATAGCCAATGGCTGTGTTAGTTCTGCAAGAATCCCAAGGAGATCATCATTTGTTTCCTATGCCTCTTAGCTTCTATGCTTGCTTGTCATATTGGGCCTCAATTGCCTGGATTGCTTCTCTCAACAGGTCTAATTCCCAATGTTTATCTCTCCTCCCCAGAGGAACCTCTATAATTGTGTATTTTGTAGCTCCTACCATTGCCTCTTCTGCATCTGGGGAAGGTGTCGCTACTATTGCGATGGTATTTCCTCCCAAACTGGTCTAAATGGTATGGAGGGTCCAGGATTTCTTAGGATTCTAGGCACTCTAGTTTTGAGCCATCATCTCGGCCAGAGAGAGAGGGACTCTTGTTACTGTCGGGGCCTTTCTCTTCTTTGATTCCACTAGCCATTATGTCTATAGGGGTGGTCTTACTATTAGGTCCTGGATACCTGGGTTCTCTTCAAGGGTCTATTGTGCTTCCCCGACATCTATAGTCACTGTTGACTCCTTTTCTTTGTCCCTAGGGTTTCCCGCTTCTCCCACCTTAATGGTATCTCTCTCTCTCTCCATATTTTTAGGGTTCTCCCCCATATTTTTCTATTGAATTCCTTCAGTGTCCTCTACTGAGACATTCTCCTCTGGGTGCCTATTTTTTGGAGGGGGGGAAGGCATCTAACCTGGGTCTAACTGTTGTTATATGAAGACCATCTTGCCCAATGTCATATTCTAGGGTAACTAATCACCCAGGGTGTCCCAAGGTGTTTGGAGCGTGATGATTGGGGGTACAGTTGTTCCTGAAGGTTCAGTTTCCCCAGCCATAGTCAACTTCTCATCTTATATCTTCCTTCATTCTGGCTCAGTCCCTAGGACTAGTGTCTCTTCTACACCTAGTGTACTTTCCTATTCTTTCTCCCAGGATTCTTTCTCTGGGGAAACTTCTTCTTGTTTCCTTTCCACTTCATTGGGGATAATCTACGCCTCTTGTGTGGCGATCTCTTCTACTGCTCTCTCCACATCTTCTTGTAGATTCACAAGGTTGTTGGTCTAGAAGATGTCATAAAAACTATCATGGGGAGGGGAAGCCTTTGGATGATCTTATGTTTTGGTGGAGGATGAGATAAGCTCCATAAGAATATTGCCTGATAGTCTGGGGCTTGCATCTGTGCTCAGTGGAGAATCATGCACTCTTTTCTTCCTTTTCCTTATTTGCTGTGGGACCCTGACATCCAGAATAGCTTCACCCTCATCCTCCATCTCTACTACCCAGCTCATGAGTGTTGCAATTGAAGGGGAGCCTGGAGGAAGGGAAAATTCCACCGGAGTGACCGCGAGACTGCGGGAAAGTCTGGCACTGATTATTCTTCTCAACTGTCGAGACGACTCAAGCTAGGCATGAAGTTGTTCCATTACAAGGGCTAGAACTGAGGATGTGTTTGGGGCCAAGGTGACCTCTTTTGATTTCCCCTTATCTCTTCTCTGTCCTATTGTTTCAAAGCCTGAAGTGGATCCCCACAAAACTAAACCATCTCGACGGGTGCTCTTTTTGCAAACCCATGAAAAATATTCATGACTTTTCTTTAATACATCCTTAGTAATGTCCTCTTTTGTCAAAAATTCCAAGGTGTCCCAATTCACTAGAGGGAGAGCCATTTTGTCAATCCCCTTTGATTTATACTCTGGGTCCTCCATGGGCCCAGTATCTAAGAAGTTCTTTGGGAAGGTCTAGAGACCCATGCGCTTGATCATTCCTTTGGTCACCCTCTCATAATGTTTACTCTAGACCTCAAAGTCATTGTTGGTTGTATTTCCTATTTTTGCTAGTTCTCCTAGTTCCTTGTCCTACTTTTTGAGTTCTGAGGTGCTCAAATTTAGCTATCTCTCGTTCCTTATGCCCTTACCCATGTCATGTTTTTAGGTTTTCATGTCTAAACCTTGCTCAAATTGCAAAAACCCTGAAAACCCTAGGCTATCCAAGTGTTGAACGATGAATTTAAACCCTAGGTCATGCCTTATGTTTTAGCATTACTTTTTCATTCACTTAAGGCATGTGTTTTATTTCAAGTTGCCTCATCACGTTACCCCCAGCTGAATATTCCATTTGTCTTCCTGAATTTTCTTTTTCCTTGTGTCACGTAGTCTCATTTAGAATCAGAATATTCCTTCAGTGTTCCGAGACTCAGCGATTTCTTTCAGTTGGGTAGTCGCAAGATATCCATGTTATAATACTTTGTAAAGATGGGACCCACTGTTAGTCGGGTGATCGCGGGATAAATTAAATAGTTATGGAAATGTTCTCAGACTTCACGATTACTTCATGTCACGTTGTCGCCAAATCAAGCCAAAGCTAACAGTTAAGTTTTCCTTCAGTCGCGTAGTCTTAGAATAGAACAGCGGTTAAGAGATTTCAGTTCAGAATACACGACTAACCGTTTGAAGTTTGCAGTATTGCTTAGTTGGGATGTTGCCAGGACAAGATAATGCTTTAGTTTTCTATTATGCAGCAAGTAAAACCAATGATTGAGTGACATCTGTCACAAGGTGGGTGGCTGTTGAGAGAAGGTTATTGCATTGCTGTCAAAAAGAAGAAATAGATTCAGCGACTTCGAGACTAAGGTGCTTTCCCTTCAGTCGCGGTATCTGGAAATAATTTAAGGGTATGCCCGAGCATATGGCGATAAAGGGACTTCCATCAGATGAAAGAATCAGAAGATCCAACGGTCGTCGCAAAGTCTGGAAAGAAAAGTGCCCCAGGGGAAAAGTCCTCCCGACTTGGCGATTAGGGTATGTCACGCAGTCGCCATAAATAAAGAAAAGGCGCATATAACTTGTTAAGGTAAAAGTTAAATGCTCAGGGCTTGATTCTCCTGACTGGGTGACTAGGCATTGTCGTGAAGTCTTGAGACAAAAATTAAACACTCAGCGACAAGGAGACAACCGTAAGGGTTAATGGTAATGGCTAGTCGCCAGGTCTCAGAAAGAATGATGAGTTAAGGTTAACTGCTCCCGACTTTGATTTTAGTTATGTCGCGTGATCGCCAGATGATTACTTGGGTTAGCCAAGGTTAAGAAAGCACATTGTCGCCAAGTCTTGAGACAGAACCATGGTTAATAAAAAAGGCCCGCGACAAAGAGACTTAATACAGTCGCAAGGTCGCCTGATTACAAGATCTAAAAAATGGCGATAGTTTTCTGATGTGACAATGTAAATCTCCCGGCAACCAATCACAGGCTCATATTTTGATTACTAAGAAAAAAGGGTAGCTGAGATGTGAGACAGACAATGAATTAAAATGTGACATGTCAGCTCTCTTAAACATTATATGATTGCTGTTAGGGATTTTTCTTGCATGAACCACAGTGCTTGAAATAAATACTTGAACACTATGCCTTCTAATACTGATTCAGAGACAAGAAAAGCCTAACTGCTAAGGACTGAATAAGGTCCTTCTTCATTTTTGAGCTCCACATATGCTCAGGCAGGTTTTACCTTTTATGATGGCTATCTACACAGTATGTATTAATGTGGACACTAATTTGCTATGTATCTATGTCAAATCAACTTATGGATCACCTTGCAAATGACCAAGCATAACCATATGCAAGATATAATCATACAAATCATAGCTGTAAGCATAAAAATAACCAGTGATTCAAGGATTCTCATCCTTCTTCCTTTTCTTTATAGGAGGGATAACCTAAGGGATTCACTCTTCAAGGAATCAATAATATGGACATAGTCCTACTGACATAGGTCCTTAACAAGTTTTGTTTGTTTGTTCTTAGTAACAAAGTGTTTTGATTGAATTGGTTTTGATAACTTGAAATATCTCAGACACAGATAGATTATCAGACTGTTTCTAGACCAGTGCCTATCCTTTGGGCTATAGCATCAAAATAAGCGAAGATATCATAAAAACAAAACACAGTAAACTGCCTTACAGTTCACATGCAATTCAGATAAATTGCCTTACAAGTTATCCTGTCACCTCAAATCTATTGTATCAAATTCTTAATCAAAGAAGCATGCTCCTTAAAATCACTTACAAAACTTAGTTCTTTGCTCAAAAGAAACTTGTAAGTAATCAAATGGTTACCTTATAACCAGAATGCTACAGAATACCTTGTAAACTTAGCATAGAAAAGCATACACAAAGAGTAAAAAGACAATAATAGAGGAGAGTAAAATTGCATCGTATATTATTTATATGATCCAGCTTTTTCATACAATGAAAGATTACACAGCTTCAAAAGATAGACATAAATCAGAATATCTAAATTCTATAGTATATTATCTCTTTTCCAAAAATATTCCAACATCAAAGACCTTTTCAAGTTACAACTCTTATGCTATATATAGGGTTACTGACCATCTTGGAATCCCTATGGATACAACAAGCTTCGGATGATCACATAAAACATAACCCTAAAGTACAGAGAGACAAAAGAGAGAAAAAATGGTGAAAGGACCAAGCCCTGATAGTATTTATGTTAATCTGAAAAGCTGTGCTTGCCTACTCACCTACATTCTCCTTTTACAATAACTATCCCCCATGTCTCGAACAGTACAATACCAAACTTTCACTTCACTCATCGTCCAGGAATTCCTCATCTACCACAGACTTCCTTTCCTGGGTGTAATCATAACTTCCCAAGCTCTCACTTCATCGTCTGATAGCTACCTGAAGTCTTGAATACTCAGTACCTGCACCCTTGTGCCTGTCCCATCTAGCATCAGTGATGTACATCAAGTGGGAACTTGTTGACATTAGTCTCTGCTGCAAAGACTTCATACAATATTTTATTGAATCTGTGCACATCAAAATCTGCTCGCTGCACTTGTGAAATCTCAGCCATAACTCTGCTCATTTACAACACCTTGAACCTCTTTTTCCTTACCGATATTGAAACAAATCTATCTCAGATATCAGCTGACTGTTCTGTGCAGAATTTCCTGCAATTTAGAACTCTCTGATCAACTCAGAAAACACTGCAAGCTGAGCAAAATATCTCTCTTCTACAAACTGAACAACCTGGGCTCTGAAGATACGATGAATGCAAATGAATGCACCATCAACTCCTTTAATAAAATCTTCTCTAACAGTTCATGAGTTCTTTCTGCACTGCTGCTACATTTTTCACTTCTGGGAAGATCCTTGCGAGTGAGCGACACACCCCTGCTGTTCAACTGGTCGCATACTCGGCATCCAACCTCACTTTACTTTTGACCCTCTGCGAGTGAGCGACACGATGTTTTTGGACCTCATTTCATGTTTGTCGCATACTCGCGCCACTTTTATACTTTTATTTTTGATACCTGCGAGTGAGCGATGCTTTCTTCACTGGCAGCTCGTCGCACCCCCGCGAGTCAATATTTCATATCACCTGAATCTCGGCGACTGAGCGACATTCACTTTTTCACTGCATACTCTATCTGGTCGCATACTCACCAGCTTAATATTCCTTCTTTCATCTTATGCACGGGTAGGGGATGACATCTATTTTCTGCTTAGTCGCCAACTCGCGAGCCATTTTCATTTCATCTACTTTAGCCGGCGAGTGCATGATATCCTTCCTTTTTCCTTGTCGCATAGTCATGAGCTGACATTCTTTCACCTTTATGGAACAATGACTGAGTGATGACCTTCCCTTTTTAACTCATCGCATAGTCGCGAGCTGACACTTGACTATCTCAAAACATCAACGAGTGCGCGATGACGTTGAACAATCACCTTGGTCGCTCGGTCGCGGACCTTTAAGAACCTTGAAAACTACATGTGCAACTGAGAAATACAATTTCACATTAGCATCTTATGTCTTCATCACACACCCGCACTGCACAATACAACATGAGTTAGTACCTACACAAGTGGGCGACCGCTAAAATATGACCTCATCGCGCAATCGCGAACCTAAAACACTGGCATAAAAACCTGATGCAAGTGCACGAAAAACAAACTTCTACCCCGTCGTTGACTCACAAACCCAAAGCTCGACCTCCAAAAGACATCGTGACTGCGCAATACACCATTGAAACATCTCATCGTGCACTCACGCATAGATCACAACTAGACATAGGCAAATCGCGACTGCGCGATGACCTCTCAAAACAACTCATCGCCAAATCGCGCAACCTAAAGACTTTGACTTAAACAGATCGCGACTGCGCGATTCAAATATAAATCACATGCCTTAAGCAGATATAAAAAGTAACTTTGAAAAATAACGTGCCAAGACATGGGGTTCAAATATAACGTTTATCATTTGGAAAAGCCTAGGGTTTTCAGGGTTTTATCAATTTGGTTAAGTGTAGACTTGAAAACTTGAAAACATGACATTGGGAAGGCTAAACTGAACAAGAGATAATTGAAAAGGAGACACCATAGCACAGAGAATAGGACAAAAAGAAAGGAAGACTGCCAAAACAAGAAATACAGCCAACAGTGGCTCTAACTGAGGATGGTTAAATGCAAGTTTACACCGAGAACCATAGAATCTCTAGCTGCGCAGACCACTTCCTCAATGGAGCAAAACCCTAAAAAATGAAAGGGAAATATGTACAAAACTCACAAAAAATGGAAAAGGAAAGGAACCTATTATACATACATATTTACATACTTTGAACTTCATTCAAAGAAAGGCTTCAAAAACTGCACATGCACAGGCAATTCAAAGAGATTTCCTTCCCTAGTCTTCAACAAATATGAGTCTTTGCCAAATTTTTCTGCAATGATGAACGGTCCCAGCCATAAAGACTCAAAATTCTTATGCTTGCCTTTGTCCTTTGCCCTTGCATTCCATTGGAGAACTAAATCACCAATTTGGAACTTTCTCTCCGTAGCTCTCCTGTCAAAAAGATATTTCATCTTTTGCTGTAGCTTCACATTTTCTCTCTGACTATTTCTTCTCATTTCATTTAATTCCATCAACTGCATCATTTTGTTTTGCATATTGTTAGAGACATCCAGATGTTCTTCTTGTATAAATTGGAAAATGGGCAACAAATTGTTAATAGACAATCTCGCTTGTAAACCATACACCAATTCAAAAGGAGATTGACCAATGGCCTTCTTAAGTGTTATTCTATCAGCCCAGAGGGCTAATCTCAATTTGGTATGCCAAGTCCTTTTATTTTGTGCAAAAGTTCTCTTCAATATTTTCAATATACTTTTATTGCTAGACTCAGCTTGTCCATTGGCCTGTGGATGATATGGGGATGAATATGATATTGTAATCCCATACTGCTCACAAAAGCTTGTCATTTCTTCTGATCTGAAACTCATAGCATTGTCCATTATTAATTTATTAGGCACACCAAATCTGGTCAAAATGTTTTCTAGCAAAAATTCAGTAACCACCTTACTAGTTGATTTCCTTGTGGGGATAGCCTCAATCCATTTAGTAAAGTAATCTATGGCAACTAAAATCCAACTGTGTCCTGCACTAGACTTTTCTTGAAATTCACCAATAAAATTAATGCCCCATACAACAAAAGGAGTCTCAGTACTTACTGGGTTAAGCAACAGAGCACCTGCAAATTTTAATTTATTGGAGAACCTCTGACATGGATCACATTTCCTAACATGTGTATAAGTATCTTTGAAAAGAGTGGGCCAATAATATCCTGCCCTCAAAATCTTATGGGCAGTGGTCTTAGCAGAAAAATGACCTCCACATTGTCCTTCATGCATCTCAATTAGGACTTTCTTAGCTTGATGTTTGTCAAGGCATAGTAATAGAACACCATTCTTATCTTTCCAGAACAAATCCCCTTGAATCAAAACATATCTTTGAGCTTGCAGTTTCAAACTTCTCTTCTGATTATCAGACAAATGATCAGGACACTTAGCATTTTTGAGGAAGAAAACAATATCAGTGTAATATGGTTGCCTCTCTA